>CM029645.1:20653607-20888607 GCA_017311315.1 Dendrocalamus latiflorus | reverse complement strand
CCCGGTCAGGTGGCAGACTCACTGTTCCTCCACCAGATTACCTGGAGCAAGTCATGCAAAATGACAGCCTACAACGCTTGATTGATCATCACAGCACTTCACGGCACCATGACACTGTAAGACAGTTGCAAATTCTGATCTTTTCATTTACGAAATTCATACTAGTCGTTACTGAACCTGTTTCGTATATCACTTCAGTTGGAGTGGGCGCAACGCATTGCAAGCACATCAGAAACCACCATCAGCAGCCCAGACACACCACCGGCTCTGCAGAAAACTTTCAAATACATTCTATCATAGGTAAAAAAATAATGAACAATCTGAGTTGTGGCCGATTGACGGACCATGCAATACGCATCGGGCACCTAGTGGGGGCACCGTTCTCACCTGCTAGGTCATCACGGCCTAGCGAGTTCAGTCAGCCATCGCAACCTACCGAATCTGCCCAGCGTCGTAGCACTAGCCGTCGATCATCCGTGGGCTAGATTGACAAGGGGGTAGCTTACATACAAACCTACATTTTGTTTTCCTGTTATGCCTTACGTTCTGCTATCATCATGGCATTCTCCCGTTGCAGGTTCATCATCAAGATGCATCACTTCTGCCCTCCGCACCACCTACACACTCTACTGCTCCCCATCATTCATCTTCGTTGCACATTTGGGAGATACAACATTCGCATTCTACATCCAAAATATTTGTTGTGACTAACATCGTTGCAAATTGTAGCCTTCAATTCAACATGGGGGTGTCGCCCAGTCCACCGATAATGATACGGGCCACCCGGCTACTTCTAGGGTGCGGTACATAGCATCAGGGTTTGCATCATATGCAGGGCAGAGCTCATCATTCACACTATACGCAAGGTTTGGGAACTTCAGTGGGTAGAGCCAATTCAGCATCGTTGCCACACCGTACGTTGAAGGCCAGAGCACTTCTGCACATCGGGGATTCCTAGAATCCTTCGTTCATGACTTCATATCTGGCGGCCCCTAATTTAGCATGTCGATGCAGGAGCACATCAACGCTTACCACTTGAAACTATCTGGTGTACCTCAACCTACTACACCATCGCCAGCTACTCAACAAATGCAATGGTCTCTATACCTCCTCCGAATAGACACGCAAGCTTTGGACCGGCTGTCATACCCCCCGGGACATGCTCATGCCAACGGAAGATAAGGCCATGCATGCAGAGGCAGACGAGGTGAGGAGATAGCAATTGCTTAGATGAGAGAACCATATCACATCCCATGCGATATGTTTTTTTTTGTACTATTATATGTACTCCTTGCGTAATTCAATAAAAAATTGCACCATTAGGTCCATTGCTATAATTTTTCCATCTCGTTTCCTATATTCAGATATTCCTACAAATAGTTTACATGAATAAATTTTTGAGTAAAATTAATATCAAAAAATTTTATGAGTAAAATACACAATTAAGTGCGCTATGTCATAAAACTCCACAAAAAATTTCATAAGTTTTCCACAAAATATCAGGTTGCCTGCCGCCTGCTGCCGGGCTCCATATGAGACGTATCGTGTCTATGGTGTCGCCACCCGATGGTCGGGCGGCAAAAATGATATTTTTGCTAATACCGTACACATACTGATAATTTTGTAATTATAGATTCAAACAGTGGTATATATGCTAAAAGTTCCTGCATTGGATAAGCCAATGCTCAGGAGGACAACAAAGGCAAGGGCTGCTAGCTTTCTAGCCATTATTACTTGAAAAGATGAGATGTGTTGAGATGCATTGGCGGATCCCATTGAGGTCATGGGTGTTCAGCCGAACACCCAAATTTTATGACAAAAAATCTATTATATATTAGGTATATTATACATGTATTATGCATATGCTTTGGTATTCAGTACTCATATTCTTGTTCAGCTTAACTCAACCATGCAACACAGCACATTCCCGACTGGGCTCTGGTCGTAGTCACGGCCCATGCGCTAGTCGCATATTTTGGTCCATCAGCTGATCAACCTATGTACGATGTATCAAAATCACCAGACACCAGTCCAGTTGTCCAGACCAATAGATAGCAGTCGGCGGCTAGGGTTGAGGTGAGGGCTTCAGGCGGGCAGGCGGCGGGGCGCTGGGCATTCAGCTTCAGGCCAAGGCACAGCCGGCGTAGCGCCATCAATGGCAGGCGGCAGCGGTGAGCAGCCAGCAGCAGCGTAGGCTGTGCAGCAAGCCAGCGAAAGGCAGAGCCAGGGTAGCGCTGCGGGCCACAGGGCATTGCTGCATGGGGCTAGGAGCCAAGCCAATTGCTGGTGGGCTACGGCCAGCAAGAGCAAGGCAGTCAGCTAGCAGTGATTTGCCAATTTCGGATTTCAGCTTTTACTCTTCATATTTGCCTTTAGGGAATTAGGGAGTTTAAGTTGGTGTGCTTGATTCATCGATTGTTTCATTGTTTTGCATATGCCATATAGTTTGATCTACTTTGATCTTCATAGTTTAGATACCTTATGCTAATATGCTGACCAATTATTACACTTATGGCACAATATACCCATATCAAGTGATGGTACTAGTTTTATAATCACTTGATCAGAAGATGTTAAATGTGCAAATTTAGATGTGTTGCTTGTCCATATCCTGTTATATGGTGGTTTGGCACTTCAATGATTTTAATAAACAGAATGCCTATCTACAAGCTTTATATTTCAAGGTGTTATATTTGTTTAATAACATGATCTCTTATCAGGGGTAGATTTGTGTATGGTGATTTAACAACAAATAGTATGTTGACCAATTAATTGACTTTTGCCTATGCTAGGAAACTGGGAGTTGGCATGGGGCTAGAGCTTCTCCCTTTGCAAAGGCTATATCTTGGTCTATTGGAGATTAGCCATTGTTCATAAATGTGATTTAGGTAGACAGTTGACCTTCTAATATGATATTGATTTGATAGCTAACTATAGCACATTTACCGTGCAAATTTATAATAATACTAGTTGCTAGAACCATTATCGAGATGAACACTTTCTGAAATATCCAAATGTGATTTGTTGTTTAGTTTAACTAAGGTTAAAAGCAGATAACATTGATAAGGATGAAGTTTTTACATAATTCATGCAACGAATAGCTTATATCAAAGAAAAAGATCAATTCATTTACCCTTGATGTAATGAATCATCATACATTGCCCATTTCCTCGTAAGAAATAATTCATTTCTATATATTTTTGTATTTTTGTATCTATATACATGTATAATTGTATCGGTATTTTGGGAGAAATGATGTGTCACGGTATCAGCATATCAGTATCGACGTATCCAAGCAACCTAACTTTGAAGTCCGAACACCCATCTTAAAAATCTTAGGTCCGCCACAGTTCCTGCATTGGATAAGCCGATGCTCTGGAGGACAACAAAGGCAAGGCCTGCTAGCTTTCTGGCCATTATTACTTGAAAAAACGAGATGTGTTGAGATGGATACCAAGTATTTGCTATTGGCATACAAAGGCAAGGTCTTTGCTATTGGCAGCGAGTATTTGTAGGGGAGTTTGGACTTGGAGCGAAGTTTGGACCAAGATGAGCGAGTGTACAGCTTTGCTATTGGCATACAAAGTGTAGTAGTTCGGCAAGGTCTTGTCGTTGAGCATGCAAGTCTTTCACACTGACTCGTTCGTCGGCAAGCCAAAAGGTCGGCACCTCTAGTATTTAGTGAAGTTCTTCCTTCCGCTCTGGCGCAAGTAGGAAGTCAAAAACAGTCGTCGAGTAACTTGGGCCAAATTTTGACAACTACAAATTAACATATAATTAACAACGTTTAATTTCCTCTATTTATCTGACTAAGTAGTTAAAAGCGTTAATTAAAGTCACAGATTTACTTACTACATACAGCGTGGTGGATTGGGTTTCAGGGTGCCCAAGTGATTGTGGGTTAATTACTAATTATAGACTGGTGCTATCTTAGTGCCGACATGTATGCACATCGGCGTCATGAGTCGGCCGGTCAGACCAATAGCGATGCTTAACGCTCAGGCTCTGACTCTGCATCACACCAAACCATTTTGCATGTGTACAAAGTTTTTTATTTGAATAGGCTGGAGTACTACCATATATTAAAAGCCGAGATGAAAGTTATATATACAGGAAGAGGGTGATAGGCCCAGAAAAGGCTGCATCCAAGAGAAGAAATTAAGGTGTTATAGAGAAAGAAATGAGCTCCACTAGTCTCTTTACCCCCGCTAGGATCCAGGAGTGATACTCATCCTTTATTTTGGCAAGCAAGGATGTGGGGAGGACGCTATGGAACGAAAAATGCAAGAATTTCGTACTTTCCAGATTTCCCAGGTGACAAGCATCATTAATGAAGCTAGAGGCTTCCTAGCACATCTGGTTTCAGAATGGCAGACTCCCACCAGTGACGAATGGAAGTGGCAGTGTACCAAGATGAAGGGTCTATGGATTCTGAAGCAATGGGCGATGAGGGTCCATACTCTTTTCGTGTTGCGGCATTCGGCGAAGAGGTGAATGGCTGTTTCTGGGGAATTCTTGCAAAGGGAGCAAACCGATTAGTTTGGCCAAACTCTCAAGGAGAGGCAGTCAGCCGTGCACAGCCTGTTTTGTAGTGCCAGCCATGCGAGGATTTTGCATTTTTGGGGTGCCCAAGTCTTGCAGACTAGGGGCTTCATGGAGGTGTTTAAAAAGCCAAAGAACTGTGTTTGTAGACCGAGGCCACGATATAGCTTCCAGGTTATACTGTCCCCCACCCCTTCCTGAAGGTTCAAGGAAGATATGTGGCTCCAGAGGGCGATGAGTTTTTGAATATGCTGAGCGCTGGGCCGGTCAACCCGCTAAGATCTTGAAGTCATTTGTTTCAGGTTAAGACCGCATGTAGGAGAGGTTCTTTCTTTTGGAGACGGCAAACACGTGAGGAGCAATGTCGCGCAGACGTCTCCCCTGAGCCCAAGCCGAGTTCCAAAAGTTCGATGTTTTACCATCGCCGGTTGTAATGGAGGTGGCTGCTGCGAATAAGAGATTATCATGCCTAATTCAATCAGATATGCTACTTATACCAATTACCAAATACCAAATTACTAATTAGACTGGTGCTATCTGAGTGCCGACATGTACGCACAACTGCGTCATGAGTCGGCCGGTCAGACCAATAGCGATGCTTAACTCTCAGGCTCTGCATCACACCAAACCATTTTGCATGTGTACAAAGTTTAGGGTCCGTGTTTTTCTATACCACGGACTTGCATGTCTAGTAGCAGAGAGTTCTAGTCCCTAGGCAGTCGTCTGCTTCCTGCTTATCGATTTCTGATGAAAGAATGCTTGGAAAAGATATTGCTAGCGTCTGATTTTGCTTGTTGATAAGTCCGGCAGATCCAGAGGATGCTGGACTTGGACCATTCACAAAACAACGGCACAACATATGCAGTTCTTGTTGAAGATCGATGCCGACTATATTACACATGAGTCTAAATTTAGCTTTTGATGAAATATATGAACGTGGTGACACCGGCGACAAAATTTCATGCACTGATAATATAGATATATGTGCACGAAAGCGCACTAAGGCACAAGTTGTAATTTGCTGCCAAGCATATCTGTAGATTACTCTTTTTTTTTTGTTGGTAAATTGCATTCCTCAACTTGTAGTGAAATTTTAGTTATGCGCCTAAATTTCAAAATTAACTTGGTATGTCACTAAAGTTGCAAATTTTAAACTTTCACTTAGCCAAACATGCCAATCTAACGGTAAAATAAACATTCTAAGCCTTTGCAGTGTTGATCACTCATTTGAGTTTAAAAGCCTTGGCTTATTGCTTATTTTACACTGTAGTAGTTGAAAATGCATTATTGTAGCTACTAGTAGCTTTTTTAGCATTATTAACTTAAAAAAATGAAAAAAGTGATTTAATCATGGACAATGAAAAGAAATAAAGGGAAAAAGAAAAAGCAAAAAAGCCCAAAAAACCATATCGTTAGAAAAAGACGAACATAAAAAGTTAGAAGCCAGAAGTAGAAGCTCTAATGAGCAGATAGTACCCCATCCTTTCTTTATTTTGTTGTCCTAGAATGAATGCATCAACCATTTAAAACGCTGACTATTATTATACCCAAAAGTATTTAGATTTTTCATATGAAAGCAATATTAATAGAGTTTTCATTTTAAGTGTTTGGTTACAATTATATGAAGGAGTATGTGAAAAGGTCCAAGTTTTGCAGGTTTTGGAATTTCAATTTTGCAAAAAAAAAATCGGTTTTCAGTTTTGCTATAGCCCTTGCGGTCGAATCGGCAAAAGGATTTTTTTTTTAATTTCGGCTGAATTGTGGTTTTAGGGATTTGAGTCATAGGATGATTTGGTTTGACTTAAATAAGTGCATATGTATTGCATGATGCATGTTATAGCTAACGCGTGTCAAGTTATGAAGAATTTATACCCGAAAATGATCTTCTAGAGTCAACCATGCTCAATGATGAGGGTAACGCTCATGGATGAGCTGAGACCCATAACAATCAAGAATACTGGATGAGAAAGCTGAGCTCTAGTACGATACAAGGAAAGCGAAAAATATTGAAGAGAAGCTTGCGCGCCTATAGTCGATAGCCCGTCGAGATGGTGCTTGCTCATTTCTTTTTTTTTCTTTCTTTCTTTCTTTGTTGATACAATTGAGAAGAGCCAAAGAGGGGAAAGGAGTGGAGATAGGAGAAGAAATGAGAAGCAGAGCAAGTGAGCAACTACAGTGGTGAAACAGTGAGGAAGTCATGTGGTTCAGTGTCATGATATTAGCAGTGAAGACAAAGTAGGAGAAGAGTAAAAACATCTTTGATGATGGAGCAGTGACGTACTAGTGTAAGACGAAGAGTGATGCTTTATCAAAAGATGTAAATGTAGTGTTAGTTTAGGGGGGCATGCGTAGAGAGATCCACGTTTTGTGTATAAGATAATAGAAGTCAATTAGAAACAAAAGTGCCCTTTATTTCATTATCACAGTTTACAAATATATGTATGTTGCAACACTACGCCAGGACAATACTTGTGCATTACATGCAAATGCACATAGAGCATCAGACACATTATTCTCATGCTAAAGACTGATATTTATGGCTTCCCTCCGGCACCACCACCATATCCAGATCCATAGCCGGAGCCACTGCCAGACCCACCACCCTGGCCACCACCTCCGCCGCCTCCGCCGCCCTGTCCATAACCTCCACTAGAAGCACCACCTCCCTGACCATAACCAGATCCATAACCAGACCCATAGCCAGATCCATTACCACCACCTTGTCCTCCACCACCACCTCCGCCGCCACCTTGCCCGTAGCCTCCGCTAGAAGCTCCACCACCCTGACCATAGCCAGATCCATAGCCAGAACCATAACCAGATCCGCTCCCACCACCTTGTCCTCCACCACCACCGCCGCCTCCTCCTTGGCCATAGCCTCCTCCAGAAGTTCCACCACCTTGACCATAGCCAGATCCGGATCCAGATCCATAGCCAGATCCACTCCCACCACCTTGGCCTCCACCGCCGCCACCGCCACCACCTTGCCCGTAGCCTCCACCAGAAGCCCCACCACCTTGGCCATAGCCAGAACCATATCCGGATCCATACCCAGATCCGCCGCCACCACCTTCACCCCCTCCGCCACCACCACCTTCACCACCACCACCTCCACCTCCCTCAATAGCATATCTAGCTACTCTTGCAGCATTGGATAGACCAATGCTCAAGAGCACAACAAAGGCTAGAGCTGCTATCTTCCTAGCCATTGTGTTACTCTTGGAAGATGAGATGAGTACCCAGTGCTAGAATACGAGTGTATTTATAGGGAAACTTGGAGGGACTGTAAAGCCAGCCATGCATTGTGGGCATGCAAGTGGACTAGTTCGGCAAGCTGTTGTTGTGTAGTATGCAAGTATTCCACACCGGTATATTGGTTTCGGTCATAGTCGGCAGCACGGTATTATCTGGTAAAACTCTTGTAGCGTCGACTTTAGTTGGCGCAACTTGGAGTGGTTAGAAGAAAACAATAGTGAAGTCAAAAACGATTGTCGGGTAACTTAATTAAATCAATTTTTACATCACCTCTATTTAAGTTCTAAATATTGCTTGCTTCTATTTAGCTGGTCACAACTCGCCGAGGACTCCAGCACAACTGTTAACAGTGCTTAGCGGTCACTAATTCAACCAAATACCACAAGGTGAGAGTTGCTAGGGTTTACGAGTCATTTAGGAGACACTTGGGGGAGGTTAACCGTCGTTTCGGGTTTACTTAGAACTAAGCAAATGCCGACATGTATCAAGTCAAGAACAATAGCGATGCATATTGCTCCGGCCATTCTGACTCTGCACAGCCATATGTAGTCTACAAGCTCTAGTTGGACTAAAATGCTTACTTCAGTTTCTCGATGCATAAAGTGATGATGATGATGATGTGTATCTTTGTGTGCACTAAGTTCTAATAATTCGATTCTACCTTGTTGATACTCTTGAGCTGCTCAACTTTGGCAAAACAACGGCGCAATGTATACATATGATTCTGGTACAGCTGGATAGAGGGGCGCCAATATACGTGAATACAAATTTTAGCCCGTGGGCATCGTGATGTGGGGCCAAAAATTCCCACTCATTTACGGCGCAGTTTTTTTCAGCTTATAGTTTCACTTAAACAAATAAACATTATAATTTCTCCATCGCTGTTTCGATACAGCTTATCAGGATAACCTATTTAAAACGGTTTATCGATTTATCGACAGATTCAGTATATTCAGACAGGAGCTTGCACTAGTGCCCAAAACATAAGCCATAACTATAAACCATAAGTCGTAGCAAAAAAGAACCCATCATATACCTCCAATCATCCATGAAGGGAAGGCTACAACCAACCAAGCATATCTCTTGTTTCAACTTTTAACGATTGAAAGCTTCAATATTAATGATACATACTCTTTCTAGTCACAATGGAGTGAACGTTTTGGAATTTTATAAACTTTATGAACTTTTGCTATCGATATTTCCATGAATATTTTGATTGGACATATGAAAATGATTGTGTATATTTTTGTTTTGAAAAGTACTTTCATAACATTGTAATTCTATCATGTTATATAATTATATTACAATAGAAATTAGTAGTCAAAGTTGTGTTTTCGAAACAGTGTCAATATCCAAATTATCATTCCTTTGTGACTAGAGGGAGTATTTGGGGGAGTAAAATTTGCTCGATATTTAACTAACATTAATTGTCAATCTTGTCCCTTCCTCTTCTTTTCTCTCTTGCCAAGTTCTGTATCATATGCTTATTGTGATGTGTTTCTCACCTTGTACCACACATATGGTTAAGCTATTATATTAAGTAAGAGTAAACATTGTAGTTCATTGTTTTTTTAAGGAATATATATCTATGTATGTGTATGCATATGTATGTATGTATGTATACACATACATAGATATATATTCCTTAAAAAAACAATGAACTACAATGTTTACTCTTTACTTAATATAATAGCTTAACCATATGTGTGGATATATATATATATATATATATATATATATATATATATATATATATATATATATATATATATATATATATATATATATATATATACACATACATACATACATACATACATACATACATACATATATACATACATATATATATACACATATATATATAGATATATATATACATATATATAGATATATATATATATATACATACACACACACACACACACACACACACACACATATATATATATATATATATATATATATATATATATATATATATATATATATATATATATATATATATATATATATATATATATATATATATATATATATATATATATATATGGAGCATATCTAGTGCTAATGGGCTATTCAGTGATAACATACAAATGCAAATCAGAGCCATTCGAACTGCTAATGGGCTATTCAGTGATAACATGCAAATACAAATCAGAGCCATTCGATCTACCTTCTATGGCTTAGATTTGTGTAGGTGGGAGCCCCAAATCACTTATGGATTTTTTCACAAAACCCCCCGTGCGCCAATCCCCTTTGCAAATCTAGCCGGCCCCAATCCCCCAGACTCCCGATCCAACCCGGTGCCTCTAGGGTTTCATCGCTGTCGGCGTCCCCTACCTCGGCGCACTCGATCTCTCTCACCTCTCGCCGCACTCTTCCTTCGGCTCCCTCCCCGGTGGCTCCATCTCGTCGCTGCCCTTGCATCCCGCACTAGACCACCTTGCCGCCGCCTCCATCTCCACCAAGACTGGTGCCGCCACCCCTCTCTCCACCCCTCGGCCCCTCCACGCCGCCTCCCTCCTCGGGGCGCCCCTCCGCGCCAACCCCCTCCACGCCGCGCCCCTCCGCCGCTGCCCTCCTCGGCCCCTCCACGCCGCCTCCCTCCTCGTGGTGCCCCTCCGCGCCGCGCCCCTCCGCCGCTGTCCTCCGCGCGTTTGCTGTCGGGTTTTTCAAAGCATCTTCACTTTTGTACTCCTTTCTTTTAGCTTCAAATGTTGATGAGGCTAGGGATAATCAGATTCCTTGTGTTCGTTCTGTGAATTATGTTTCTTGTTCTGAAGAAAGCTATTGGCTGATTAGCAGATACAATTATAGCATAGGCATTATGCTTCCAGAAAATGTGCATCTTGATTATTGATATCCTCCTGAAATTAATTTGTTCATGTGTGTTAAATTGTGTTGCCCAGCTTCATTTGTGCTAAGCAGCAACCGAGTAATGTCTACAAAGCATGTCATGTTCCTTATGTGCTTGCTCACAAGCATTTTGCTTTTGGTTTCTTAATCATTCAAATTTATCTGACGAGTAAAAAAGCGAGTATTCTCTTGGGAAGTGATAATCTGGAGGTTGTGGAGTTGCAACCTTCTGTTAGCTGGGTTTTCTGAAAGTGAACTTCTAATGCTGCTGATACCTCAGCTTGAACTATGTTTGAGCTGACCGATGTGGAGCAGACTGACATTTACAAGTGCGTATATTGTGTGTATAATACACGGTGGTGGTTGATTGATTTGCTTCCTTCCAGATTGATGAGTAAATATTGATGATTGATGTGCAAGTGAAAATTTCCTTTAGGTTTAATTTACTATATGCTAGCGCACTGAATAATTTAATTTACTGACTTACTGTTTGACATCGATAGCACACTGAATAATTAAGCTGCAAAATGCGAAAACGAAATGGAATGTGTGAGGATGCTGAAGCCTTGTTTCGATTGGTGGGTAGCAGAAATTGCGTATGTTAATCTAACTCCCGAATCAGTGTATCACCCCTCCATAATTTGTGAGTATGTGTAGCAACTAATAATATATTTTTCCATTTGTAGCAGCAGGAGCTAGAATGGGTCGCGACATCGAGCTGTTCCATGACCATGCGCTGTCCAAGGGGGTCAACACGGCGGTGGAGGTCCTTGAGCTCTTCGCCTTGCCGCAGCCAACGAGCAACGCGGGTTTCTACAGGACAAGCGGTGCGCTCCAGAGCAAGAAGACACGGGTAGAGCTGCCTGATGACGACGACTACCTCATTGTTCCTGATCTCGGATGAGAGATATATTGCATAGTTTGCATGTGATGTGATGGCATGTAATATGTATGTACGCAAAATGTAAAGGATTCTGCCATCTTGTTATACTAATCACTTACTGTGGACATGTGTAATTGACAAATGCTGCTTTGATATGTATATGTGTGCACTGTTCACCTGATACATCACTGAAGCTGCATCACTGCTTTGATATGCTTTGATATGTCTTGCAAACCTGATACAAAGGTTTGCTTCTCATTTTAGATTTGATGGTCTCATTTTAGAAACATCTAATAGCATGCCCTAAAAACATCAACTGAACAATGCTTCATCTCAATAGCATTAAAACATATGACGCTTCTTTCCTGGATTTGTAATTTTGCTGTGCCAACCTGTGGATTTTATTCAGCCTATAGTGGCTAGCCTATTACTGCCACCAATTTCACTCGGTTGCTTCATCTCAATTCGGCTACATCATCAGTTCCTAAAGCATGTTCGTAGTGGCAGTGCAATGCCATTACATATTCTGGAGCAGCAGCAGAAGTACTGAGAATTGAGATGCTGGAGCAGCAACACAAATATACATTCTGGAGCAGTAGAATTGCAGAAGTACTGAGAAACACTCATTCATCAGCTGAGAAATATACATTCTGGAGCAGCAGATAGCTCAAACATGCTTATATATTCACACATTCATCAACTGAGAAACACTCGGGTAAATTTACAACAGCAATTCAAGAACTGAAAAACACTTAGTTTTGGTTAACAACAAAAGAAAACACACACACACAAGCTGACCACCATGGGACAGTGGACGTTGGGGAGGAGTTATCGACGGGCATTACTGGATGTTGCAAAACACAAGAACACAATTATTCTTGGCATCATCACAAGCAGCAGATAGCCGAGCCGGGCGGAGGAACTAGAGTGGATGCTGAGGGGTCGGTGCCGTGAAGCTCGGGGAGGAGGCCGGGTTGGAGGGAGGCGTCGACGTTCGGGAGGAGGCCGGGTTGGAGGCGTCGGCGCTCAGGGAGGTGGCCCGGTCGGAGGGAGGCGTCGGCGCTCCGAGTGGTCGGCGCTCAGGGAGGAGCCCTAGTTGGGTCTGGAAGGTGGTCGGCGCCGCTCCACCGTTGGCGGTGGTGGAGGGAGGCGGCACCGTCGGCAGAGGCGCGCGTGGGGGCGAGAAGGTGGAGCGGCGCCGGGGGCCGGAGGGCGGCACTGGGGGCCGAGGAGGGAGCCACCGGGGAGGGAGCCGAAGGAGGAGTGCGGCGAGAGGTGAGAGAGATCGAGTGCAGCGAGGTAGGGGACGCCGGCGGCGATGAAACCCTAGAGGCGCCGGGTTGGATCGGGAGTCTGGGGGATTGGGGCCGGCTAGATTTGCAAAGGGGATTGGCGCACGGGGGGTTTCGTGAAAAAATCCATAAGTGATTTCGGACTCCCACCTACACAAATCTAAGCCATAGAAGGTAGTTCGAATGGCTCTGATTTGCATTTGTATGTTATCACTGAATAGCCCATTAGCACTAGATATGCTCCATATATATATATATATATATATATATAGGTTATCACAGACGGTTTTTGAACCGTCTGTGGTGCACTCTGCGGTTGCTGTGGGAACCGCGAGGGCTGAATCCCCGGCCGAGCTGCACTCGATCTAAACCGCGAGGGTTAGCGTAACGAGCTAAAAACCAGGCTTGGCTCGGCTCGGTGGAAAGCTCGGGCTCGGCTCGTTAGGCTCGTTAATACAAATTACATATTTTGATTGCTATTATGCAAACATATGAAAGAAACAGAGTATATGTGATGCTTCTACACCCAAGATTAGCTCAAAATGCAAGCAAAAATCACATCATCTCAAGTGCAGATTGCAGAACAGATCGGCTTACATAGCAAAATCACATCATCACATCACTTTTTCTCAGAACAGATTGCAGCCTAGATATGGAAAACATGCTGATATGTTCGTCACGAACATACCACACTGACCGTTTAACAATTAACATGATACAAAGATGAGACATATTTCCCAGCACATGGATACTGGCAATTTAACCATCTGAAGAATTAGTCTGCAATTGCAGTGACATGTTTGAACTTTGACAGCCTATGGAGAAATTGGAGATGTACAAGTGAGTTCTCCAGTCATCAGCAGAACCAGAGGCAGAGTAAAAGGGGCAGGGACTCACCGAAGAGGAAGGTGGTTGCATGCTACCGCCGGCATAGCCACGCCTCTAATTACCACCATGCACTCCCCCGGCGTGCGGATGGCTGCTCGCCGGCTGTGGCTCGCCAGGGCAACTTGCCTCCTACCTAGCACCTCGTGAGCAACCCAGTAAAAATCACATCAAAATAACAACCAAAGTAAGGTAGATCGGGTTTGATTCGGGGAAGGGGACACCAGATCTGGGCCCTAGGCCACGGATCTGGCCACATCTCACCATGCCGACCGTAGCTTACCGTGCGACGGGCGGGCGGTGAGGCGAGGTCGGCCCATGCGGCACGGAGTAGCACCGCTGGGACCGGAGACGAGAAGAGGAGGCGGCGCAGAAGGGAAGCCGGCAGTGGAGGCGGTAGAACCGGGGGAGGGGGAAACGAACCGGAGACGGAGAGGGGCGTCGGTGCAGCAGCACCTCCCGGGACTCTCCCGCGGTGGCTTCACCGATTGCGGCACCTGCGGCCGCGCCGTTGCTGGATTTGAGCCTCGGGATGCCGGCCATGGTGGAGGAGGCGAGAAGGGGATTTCTCGGGACGGAGGAGGCGAGAATGAAGACCGAGCGACTGGCGTTGAGATGGGCCGAGCGTTGAGGACATGGGCCACGCCCGCGCGCCGAGCCTGACCGAGCCAGCCGAGCGGCTCGCGAGCCAGCTCGGCTCGGCTCGTTAAAGAAACCGAGCTCAACTCCTGGCTCGGCTCGGCTCGAAAATTCCATGAGCCGAGCCAAGCCGAGCCGAGCCTGTATCGAGCCGAGCCGCGAGCCACGAGCTTTTTGTCCACCCCTACCCCCAAGCATTGCTCACCTAACTCTCCCCTATCATACTACTATCTCTCTCTATATTTGGTCCGTAACCATAACATTTACAATGATAGGATATTAAACTTCTAGCTATATGTCAAATTACAAAAAAAAACTGATGAGTGACTAAATCAAGCATCCATTTGAAAAATATGATGAATACAGCTGGTTCATTAATAAATTAAATATAGCTCTTCACTTGAATAATTCGAATTACTATTCTGATTTTTTATAGCATTTTCCTTGCATCTTTATGGCACAAATGCTATGTGATTTTTAGCCTGAATTTTCTGTTCTGGAAGAGTTCCATGCAATTACTTTTTACATGTCTCTGTTAGGCTGCAATGGTCAATGAGAACATCGAAGAGAATATGTTCAGTATGCTTGATGAGGAAACTGAGTCTAAGTATGTTTTTTTTTACATATGTGGTATATACTGTCTTTTTACCTTATGATGAAAAATGTCACTCATGACTTCTTAAAATGTTTGACTAACCCACTTAGTTTTAGTTGTGAGTTGTTAGTTGTGATGTTATATTTCCATTTTGGATGTCTTATAGTATCTTGCAATATATCTTGTTGTCTTTCAGATGCATGATCATGCTACGATGCTGTCCTTTTGCTGCATAACACAGAGCTAACATGACTTGCATTGTCATATTTGGCAATTTTCTGTGACATTGGATAGAAACCTTACCGTTATAATCAGTATTTACCAATATAAAGGTGAGCTGGTATAATTGTAGGGATGGAATGTGCCATTATAATGGCGCCAACATGGCACATTTCGGCACGGCACCCACCTGTAGTTTCGTACCACCATTATGTTATGTATTGTGCCACCTTTCATTCAATGGTTGTACATGATATGAATTGCTAACATGTTTTGAGTTAAAGAGTTCTATTAAGTCATTATTTGGGTGAAGTTTTCGTTATGCTTTTTTAAACTAGTTTTTTTCACAGATAAGTGATTCTGGTGTGTTAAGTATGCTATGTCATCTTGATTGCTAGGATTGTATTGATTATAGCAGGCATTTTAGTTGCTTGTCTCTATTGTGTCAGTGTGACTGTTGAAGACATCAGTTTTTTTACCATGTGGAATCCTCAATATGACATTGCCAATATGGAACACATATACTAATAGCTGTCTTCCACCTGCAATTAGGACGCATTACATTTCATAACGTGCTTATGATGTTTGTGATGCAAATTTGCTTCAACAAAGTTGATGCCGTGGTGTAAGCAAAGCTTGATAACGGTGGCTTGACGTACTGGACAGTATGATTTTTTTATTTGTAACAATGCATAAGCATTTAGCTAATGTGTGTATGTGCGCCCCTCTTCCAACTGTTCAAAGTGATTAACCTTAGCCACTCACCAATGGCCAGTTAGCGACGATTACTTGTCCCTTCAATGCTCGGGAGGCTGTTGTACGGAGGAGTTCCTCACCCCATAGAGTATAGACTAGTTCCCCTGAATGCTCCTATCCTACGCATCTTTTTTTTAATCTTTCTGTCTGTAAAGCAGCACTCCTGAATCATCCATATGGCTCCCCGGCCTGTGGCCAAAGATCTAAAGAGATATCGCCTGTCCATTTTTCTAACCCCAGCATCTAGAAAATGATGTCCTGTGCAAGCAACCTGGCCCAATGGGATCGACCGACCCATCGTCGATGCCTGCGAGCTGCGGCGACCTCGCCGGCTTTTAACTAAGCGGGCGTTGGATTGGTCGCGCCTTCGTCGGGAGCATCAATGGCGTAGGAGGCGGAGGAGGGGCCGTGCGAGGCTACGAGAGCTACCGCGCGGCGGTCAAGTACAATAGTATAGCGAATTAGTGGCTATAACACTTGTCCATTTCATCTATAGCTTTCAAAAAAATAGTTCTACAATAAGGTAGCTATTACAATAACTATTTGGCCCCACGTGTAAGAGAGTGAAATGCATATTTTTACGTGCTATAGCTAGCTGTAATTTAGTAGCCAGCTCCCTTCTCTCTCTGCCACGTAAGATTTTGTTGATATTATATTTGCTATAGCCTGCTGACTAAGCCTTATTGTACTTACTCTAAGAGCAAGTACAATAGTATAGCCAATTAGTGGCTATAACACTTGTCCATTTCATCTATAGCATTCAAAAAAATAGTTCATACAATAAGGTAGCTATTACAATAACTATTTGGCCCCACGTGTAAGAGAGTGAAATGCATATTTTTACGTGCTATAGCTAGCTGTAATTTAGTAGCCAGCTTCCTTCTCTCTCTTCCTTTCTCTCTCTGCCATGTAAGATTTGGTTGATATTATATTTGTTATAGCCTGCTGACTAAGCCTTATTGTACCTGCTCTAAGTCAGCTAGCTATATGTATGTGCACATCAGCATATATCATATGTAGAGGAAAGAGAGTATGAAAAAAAAATCGAGTCAGCTCTTCCTTAAGCACTAGTCTATAACGCCAAACGAGGCAGGCTCTATAAATTCTGTGTGTGCATGTAAGCATCAAATAGCTATCCTTATAGATAGTTATTTAGAATGCTAGCTTTAGTGTGTACTATATAAATGATGTGGAAGTCTTATAGTTAGTTGCTAGCTATAACCATTGGAGATGCTAAGAAACTTTGTGAGAGAAAAGGGTGGGTCATACAACCTTCAGCTGGCTGTAAACTACTATATAAATAGGCTAATAAGTGAGTTGTAAGTGTCTATACAGTCAGCTGAAGGCTGTATTAGCCTTGCTTTAAACAATAGTGGACGTACATGCGGTAGGGCCCGACGGGGCACTGTGCGGGGGCGGAGGTGGCGCGCCTCGGCGCGTGTGCCGGTGCAAGCCGGCTTTTTTAGGCCAGCACACCGCTATCGATGGTCGCCAGGCAATCACAGCATAGGCAGCCGAGCCTTTCCACTTTCCAGGGAGCATCTGTAAAAAATGCTTCTATATTCGAAAACGTAAGCGCATGTGAGCATGTCTACGACCAAGCTTTGTTGTGTTGTGGCGACGTTAGAGCCTTTAGGCAGCTTATGTGGGGATCACCGGCTGCTGAAATTGAGGGAGGACCGCCGGAGGTAGACCTGAGAGTCGGACCGAGCTTTTTTACGTCAGTCTGAGACCCGACCGATATAGCACGGTGCCACGGTGCGTGGTGGGCCGGGTTGGTACCATACGAACAACGGACGGTGCCAAGCCTAGAAAGAAGGCAGCCTATAGTGTCGTGCTAAGGTCAGCCTATTCCACTATAGAAAAATTCATCATAGACAATTTAAAAATATTACCATAGATGATTTTCTGAACCGTCTATACTTATGGATCAGTAATACTCTAATAGCATTACAGACAGTTCTTACTATGAATCGTATGTGATAGTCTAGCTCATAGTAAGAACCGTCCGTGATAACTGTTATCACATACGGTTCTAATTAAGAACGAATTAGTGATTGCGTTCTTGCATTATCATAAATAGGCTTTCTTTAGTTCATCAATATTATCTAATTGAGCTATAAAAAAGCGTGCAATCAGAGAATGCAGATAAACCAAAGTGGGTCTATTTATAAGAACAAGATCATCTTGCAATAAACTTCGACGTCATGTCTTCATCCTGGAATAAAAAATGAATTTCAACAAGGGCCAATCGAAACCCTAGCCATCCATCAATCATCACAAGAACTAGACATCAACAATTAATTTTCGCACGCATGAGCATCAAAATTTACATAGCTGAAACCCTAGCCATCCAACAATTTCATAATTTCATATCTAAGCATCAAGGAAGAGAGAGGAAGGGATCGGATGGAGGATAAATCACCGGCGATGAAGGAGAGGCGGCGGCAGCGTCATCGTTGTGTCACGACAGTGACACTGCACAAGACACTCTTATGACAAGATCATGCCTTATGCAATGAACCGTGGTGTCACAACCGGAGGCGGAGAATCTCAGAGAGGTAGTCGGCCGGCGTTGTTGGGGGAGGCGGTGCTGCTTCGATCGGTTTGGGGGAGCTAGTCGGAACTTTGGTTTGGAGTGTTTGGGGGAGCTAGGTAGCATATATAAGGGCATTTGGGTAGCGGAACTGATCAATAGTTGAGAGGTTGCGACGCTTCAGTTTAAAAGTTTGAATAAAGGGAGTGGCAAAATTGGGCAGCGAAATATCACAGACGATTTTTAATATAAACCATCTATAATGAGTTAATATCATAGATGGTTCTTGTTAATAACTGTCCGTGATACTTCAAGACGATTTTCAACATGAATTGTCTGTGATATTATCTCTTCACGGATGGTTTTTAGCGATGCTAGTAACATAGGCGGTTGCTAAACCAAAACCGTCTGTGATTGTATTTAATACTAATAGTTTTGATCAATTGTCTATGATGAGGCGTCTAGTATTACCCTTTTTGTAGTAGCGCCAACACGAGAGTGGCACGGCCGGTCAGGAGGCACGGCGGCAGCACACCAGTGAGGAGCTGTGCGGTGTGGTTGGGCCTGTTGTCTGGGAGTAGCCAGAGGGGGAGGGAGAGCATGGACATGGGAGTACCTATCGCGCAATCCAGGAAGGCTAGATTTGGCAGTGGTGTGGCCAAGGACCGCCCGATCCGACGACGACGCCGATACTGGGGAAGAAGTGTACAGGGCGATTGGGAACGGTGGCGGTGTTGTCCTCGAATGGTGGGTCCAGCTGGCACCGTGGCCAAGGACAGCCGGATTCGGTGCCAGCACAGCCGGGGAAGGCGAGATGCATCGACGCCAGCGTTAGGGAAGAAGTAACCAGGGTAGCCTTGAATGGCGTGGTCTACTCACCCGTGGCGCCTTCATCATCCGCAACAAGCTCCTCACCACCCTCATCTGGCACCCTGCCTCTGGCCCCAACACCCTCACACTCGCCATCGCCGCAAGTGAGGAGAGAGAGATGTAACGCCCCTGTTTCCAGGGGCGCGTACGGACACGGCATTCCGCAACTATTCACGCATGAACAGTTATGGAGTGTCGCGCAAGAGTATACCATTGCATGCTTACAACAAAAGTCCAGCATATATTTCAAGTATGGAATAACATCCAGTTTTTTTAACAGCAGGGCGTGCAAGCCCAAAGCATATTACATCACAAAAGACTTCCAGGAACTGCTTCGAGCGCGGCGAAGACCTAAAGCCACGGGTCCTCGTTAACGAAGAAATCCTCAGGGACGTCCTCGATGGGGAGACCTTTACCAGCGTCTTGATCCTCTAAAGAGGGGATTAAGCAAGCCGTGAGCCAAACAACTGGCTCAGCAAGTCCCAAAGGGACTCTATCTTACTACATGCACGGAACATCAAAGGGAGTATACTTGGTTTATTACTTTGGGTGGATGCAGTTTTATTTGCAAATATTTTAATAAGACGGACCCAAAACTACTTCTTAAGAACTCAGGGATTTTTCATGAAGAGTTAATTAACCAACCTAAACAAGTTAAACATGTACAAACTACTTAAGCTTCGCTACTGGAATCACCCAAGTGACACAGCTCCATTAACCGGGAGCACGGCGTATTCGAATACCATTTATTTGACTCTGCAGAGTTTACCCAACTTTACCCACACGATCCCTTAACTCCCGCTAAAGAGTTAAGAAAGCCAGGTCGTTTCATTGCTCAATTCGTTGTATAGGCTCTACCCGGTAGAATTCACTCGGGTTTGGCACAATAAACTCCCGTCCGCTTCGAGTGAACTCTACCGTTGTTAGGCACCCGCAGTACGGCCTACCTAACCTCGCTTTCTCAACACCAAGCCTTTACAATATCTGTAGAGTTTCAATTGAGTTGAGCAGCTACTAGACCAGTGTTGACAAGTCAACTCCTGTGGTTGAGCGATCACTATGTCATTTGCTCAGCGTAAGGGTCTAGTTCTATATTCTCCCCTGGTTCGCAACCTTGCCAGGCCCGCGACCCAACCTAGGGTAAGCGGTGGGCGAAAGCCGTCTCGCGGCGCCCCACAACACCCTTACCCTAACTTCGTTCCTAGGGTAAGAGATGGGCGAAGACTAACTCGCCAGTTCTTCCCCAACCCTTACCCTACCTTGTGCACGCCGGCACTCTCCGCTCTAGGGCACGGTGTCCCATACCACCCTACCCTAGAGTCGGGTTTGCAAGTTCTATTGGCCCGCAGCCACAACCTTATCAGTATAAAGACTTTGCATGATAATAGTAACCTACAGTTATCTAGATTAACAGATAATTAATTCTAGGGTTTCAATGGCATGGCTACGAATTAAACATGGCATTTATCGGTGGTAGGTCTAACTATATCACATGTCATTCTAAACATTTTGTTTTACTTTTAAACTAACATTTCACAACTAGCATAATGCAAATAGCATAATAACAATATTAAATAACATGGGTTGCAACATGATCAAAGGATTTGGAACTTGCCGTCAATCCGGATTATCTCTGCTAGCTCGAACGATGAAACACCCGGATCCTGAGCCTGCTCTTGAATCTCCGGAATCTCCGACACTAGCGCAAACACATAAAATAATTAAATCCAGCTTGGGACTAATCAAGCGAGGCAAAATAAACTAATTAAAAAGGAGTAAAATACATAAATCTCCAAATGGGGAATTTTAGGAATTTATCTGGGATGAATCTGTGGAAGTAGAGGCCAAATATGGGTCCAGGATATTATTTGGAGCAAAGTGGTGAAATTTGGGAATTTTTGGGATTTCCTGTGATTTTCTAGGATTTATTTGGATTTTCTGGGATTTTAGAAATTGATAAATCACTGAAAATTGGGATGAACAGTGAAAGGCCGGCCCACAGCAACAGTGCAGCTCGGCCGGGGATTCAGCCCTCGCGGCCGAAGGCCAGCGCGGCCCAGATGGCCCAAGCGCACGCGCACGCGGCGCGGCCGAGCAGGCCGACTCGGCCCACCTCCGCGTGCATCTGCGGTTCTGATGCGCGACGTGTGGCACGAGTGGGCGGCCAGGATGGGCGGAGCGGGCGGACAAGATGGTTTGCGAGGTGGATCGAACGGCGGAGAAGAGGGGAGGGCGGGCGAAGCGGTACGGGGAGATCGGGCGGCCGACATTATATGGCGACGGGGAAGATGGAGGGTGGAGGGGAGGCCACGTCGCCATCGTCTTCCTCCCGCTACGCGCGCGCGACAGAGGGGCAGGGGTGGCGGAGCTGCTACGCTCCGGCGACGACGATGGCCCCCGAGGGAAAAGAGGGGTACCGCCGGGTAGGTCTGGGTGAGGGGAGTCCATTTTGGGGCTTAAGAGGATGAGGGGACCAAACGAGAAGGCGGGAGAGAGAAGGGGGTGGTTCGGCTATTTGGCGGCGAGGGAGGTCACCGGCGGGGAGAGGGTTCAATCGTGGGCGGCTTCACTGACAGGGGAACCCGGGGCTCACATTGGTGGCGGCGGTGAGTGCTGGGAAGCTTCGGAGGAGTCTAGCCACGGGAGAGGTGCGACGGCCGGAGAGGAGCTTCGGCGCCGGCGCAGCACAGAGCTTCACCTGGCCAGGGGCAAACACCAAAATGATCAGCGAGGGGAGGAGGTGTTCTCGGCGAATGCAATCGAAAAATGAGGGAGTGGATAGGGAGTTTGGCTCCCGGGGGTCGCCGGCTCACAGGGCGACGGTGGCGGAGCTACTGGTGATGCGGCGTCGATTGGCGGCTCAGGGAGAGGCGGGGGAGCAGTGGGGAGTGATTGCGGACAGTGGGGGAGCTCGGGAAGCAAAGGAGGGAGAGGGAGCCGAGGGGCGGTTTTTATACCCGGGCGGAGGGAGGGGATCCTTCGGGGAGAAGGTAACGGGCGGGCTCCGGGGTCAACAGGGATGGACGGGGGCAGTTGGGGGCGTCTCCTCTGCGCAGACGGGGGTGTGACCGGGCGTTGAGCTGCCGTAATGGCGAGGTGACGGCACGGGGGCGGGGAGCAGGTGAACTACGATAGAGCGGGGCGCGTCTGCGCGCGGAAGAAGGAGAAGGCGGGGGCTGCCAGGTGGGGTCAGCGCAGACGCGGGGCGACGCGTGGCGCGAGAGTTCTGCCGGCTTCAGACCGGGCGGTGACAGCGCGGCGGGGCAGGAGCGGGGGAGCGGCGGGCATGGGCAGAGGGCGTCCGCGCGCGGGAGAGGGAGGGGGCGGCCGCTGCCAGGTGGGGTCAGGTGCAGAGGAGCGGCGACGCGTGGCGCGGAGGTGCCCACTGTTTTGGACCGGGGCGGCGGGGTGGCGCGGTCGGGACGAGACCGCGGGCGCGGTGTGGGGCAGAGGCGGTGCGGGAGCGGCGAGGGCGCAAGCGCACGCGCGAGGGAGAAGGCGGGGAGGGAGCGAGGCGCCAGTGGAGGAAAGAACGGGCGCGGGTGCCGGGTCGCGGGAGAGGCGGAAAAGAGAGGCGGGGCGCCAACGGAGAGGGGAGGCGTCCAGCCGAAAAAGGAAGGCAGAAACGGGAAAAACTTTCCCAAAAGGGAAAGTGTTCGAAAAACACTCAAAAATCCAGCAAAAAGCACAGAAAATTTTGGTTTTGAAATTTTGGGGTTTTTCAAGAGACATGGTGGGGTGGCCTGAGATGACAACATTAAGACTCAGCACGGCGCGGGCAACAGTTGCTTAGGCCACCTAGTAGCTAGCATGGCACCAATGCAGGGTAGAGACCAGAGAAACGACAGGCAAAGAGGGAGAGGGGCAACGGTCGGGAACTAGTGATAAGATGGAACAGAGGAAGAAGGCAGAGTGGTGGTGGAGATTGAGACACAACAGGCAAATGCAAAGTTCTCCTCCATGGCTATAAAACACAACTCCTCTATTCATTTCTTAACCATTGAAGCACCAATATTTTCTTCTCTTTTTTGCTCTGCTCAGTAGTCTCAATAGTCTGTACAAAAAAAGCTCAATGGCGCCTAGCAGTATGCTACCAAGGAGTCACAGCACGAAGGTGACGGTGGGAGCATAAGACTAGTAGCATGAAGGTAACAGTAAGGCGTCTTGCTAGAAGCTCCTGCACTACTCCCCTAGCAATCCTCCAGCTTTGGCTTCTATTGATGCTTGTCAGCTCTCAGCAAGCATGGGAGACTACAACAGAATGACTATCATATGGATAGTACAGAGGGTTATAAGGAGTACCAGGGGCAGTCTAGAGCCAATGGGGACACCAGACTTCTCTTCCCTATCCACAGACAGTAGTAGGTCTGGGTCTGGCACTGACACCGTTGGATGAAGGACGTCATGCTAAAAGCACATGACCTAGATCCAAGAAATTCAAGATAGACAAACAGTAGAGATTGAAACTTGTAATTATTGCAAAACTTAATTAACTGCTCATACAGGTGGAGGGACGGAGTACTCGAACCGACACTACAAAGCATGCTTTAGCAAGATGGGGGTGCACAGGTGAGGGGGAGGAGTACAGACAGCTGAATTTTGAGAGCGATGGCTCCTGTGAGTACTTGGGTATATATCCCTGTTTCTGCCCATGAGAAAATTGCTAAATATATTGTTTCTCAATATCAATTGGTTAGGATGGGTGAAAGTTGCGCATTTGAAAGAACAATCTAACACAGCTTTTGCCCCACAGTATCAACATATCAATAGGAGAACTACCACATCTGATATTTTCTATGAACTTTTGAACATGTCAAAAAGGTGCTTTTTCATGTTTTCTGCTTGTATCATGACAATATTGGCAGCAACGTGAGATCAGAGACCTCATAGCAGGTGCAACAAGGAAAGACAAGTTTGACAGCACACTTGTCAAAGAAGCTAATGGGCATGTTTAGTTCTTCATCCTCTCAGCCTCAAGTGACCCCCAAATGGATTTTTGTCTTAAAGCTAAACCACTACCTGGAGCATGATTTTGCAAACACCAATCCCGATCTTGTCGACAAAGGTAAGATAGACTTGCTCGAGTGGTGGAATAATAACAAGTGAAAATTTCCTGTTATGTGCCATTTTGTACAAGATGTTCTATTGGTTTCGATATCCACCATCACTTTGGAAGCGATGTTCAGCATGGTAGGGAGAATAATTGAAGAAAGAATATCATCCCTCACACCTAGGATGGTACAGGCAATCACATGCATCAAGGACTAGGAATTGGCTGATGAGCAACCTCAGCATCAACTGAAGGATCTCATGATCGTGTAGGCATACACTAATCTAAAACTTATGAATGGTCTCAAAATTGGGGAGTAGTTAGTATGTATTCATGTTGTTACTATACTCTTTTCTTTACTTGGGATATCCCACTCTAGGGCGTAAGGTTTTTAACGAGGTAGTAACATTGTATCTGTAAAATATCAAGAAAATTTTACGTTTCCCCCAAATATTTACGTGCCCATATTTTTATGTAATTACTTCAATTTCAACTTTGTCCTTTTTCCCCCTTCCCTCTCTTTCCTTTTTGCCCTCCTTTTCCCCTTTTCCACTTTTTTCTCCTCTCTTTTTCTTTTTCCCTTTTCGCTCTCGTCTCCTTTTTCTTTTCCTACATTCCATCGGTGCTTCAATTCTTGTTGTGCCATTTCTTCTTCCTAGCTCTCTCTCTCTCTCTCACCATTTTGTCTCCCGCCTCCCTCCTCCACTCCTTCTCCACCGCACCGCCGTCGTAACCCGTCATCGTCCAGATCTGTGCCTTCACTCCTCCCCTCCACTCCGCCACCATAGCCCATAGGTCCTCACCATGCCGGCCTCATTCGTCGCCCATCCACCGCCCCACCATTGCTGCTCGGTCTTCCCCTCCTCTGCTCCCTCCATCCATCGCACCACCGCTGCAACCCGTCGCCATCCAAATCTGCACCTCTGCTCCTCCCCCTCCATCGTGCTACTACCGCCCGCCGATCCTCATCGTGCCGCCCTCATTCGCCACCCGTCCACCACTTCGCTGCCGCTCAGCCTCCCCCTCCATTGCTCCTCCTCCTCATCCTCCGCATCGCCACTTGTCATGCTCCCCTGTCCACCGCCCCTTCCCCACTTCCCCCCACCATGCCCCTCCTCTTCCCCTCTGCCTCCCCCTCTCCCTTTCGCCATGTCATGTCTGAGTCCAGACCATTTGGATCCGACTCCCCATTCACACTGGAGTGGCCGACGCTCCACACCTTCATCATCCGATGTTCATGAGAATTTGAGCTCTAGACCGAACGGCGAGAGAGCAAGCTCTACAGCTCCAATGCCTGCATGGGGGGCTCTAGCTAGCTCGTACAGGTTCCGTGCCAACCCGTGTTGTCATTCTCTCCTTCATGATGGGTGGGAACAACATCGGTGCTTGATCACAGCGACAAGGACACGGCGAAGATGGCTGAGCAAGGAGCCGCAGCGAGCGTGGCCGTGGTTGAGCGAGGCTCAATGGCAACAGCATCGGAGATGCAAGATACAAGCACAACACAAAGGTGATGAAGATGACGGCCACCGTTGCCACCATCGCCACTGCCTACGTAGATAGGTCCACAGGGTTAGCCCTGGGCCAGCATGTCACGGCGGTGGCCCGTCGTGCCCTAGGCCGTGCATGAGCCTCGTCGGAGGGGAGTCGTGCCAGCACGACATGACATGGTGAGGTGGTCATACCAGACCGATACAGCCCAAATCCCGTCTGGCTTGTGCCAGGCCAGCACAGCACAGCCCGACTCCAAGTTAGCCAGAGGGTGTACTTGCTCCAGTAGGTACCCGTGGCATGGAAAAGCTAACTGCATGTTTTTGTTAAACACCAGTTAAAAACCAACTGCCCAATGTACAGTTATATCAAATGTACAGATGCCTTTCCATAAAGGCACCTTTTATGCCACCTTTTCATCATGTATAAATCATCATGTAAAGATCAGAATGATCAATGAGAAGCAATATTTTTACTCTCAAACACTTGTGTCATCCTCTTACAATACATTATCAGCACACAAAAATACACAAGTGCGACGGAGAAAGCATTCAAGGTAACGGCATGAAAAATGTGAATCCTCTGTTCGATCACTGTGAACCGCTGCACGATCTCCCCGACGGACTTACCGTCGCACGGCATGCTCGCCATTGTGTCGGCGTTCTTGACGTCGGCGTCGACTAGGGACAGGACGCTCACCCCCTGCCAAGCCATGAGGCGAGCGCGCTCCGGGAGCGGCAGGCGGTCCCACTGGTCGCGCCACTCGCACACCAGCGCGGCGCGGTCGGCGAGGCCGGCGCAGCACCCGCGGTTGGCGTGCTCCGGCGCCGGAAAGGCGCGGCCTGCTCGCACGCGGCGGCGCGGTGTAGACGACGGGGCACGGCGGCCCGGCGGCCCGGCGCGGCGCAGTGGCTCGGCCGGCCGGCGCTGGCGGGAAGCGACGCCAAGGGGCCGGCGCCCGGCGCCAAGGGGCTGCGGCGACGGCGGACGGCGGCGGCGGCCGACGGCAGCGGCGCGGCGGCGGCGGCGCCCAACGTCGAGGCGGCGGCGCCCGACGTCGAGGCGGCGGCGTGACAACGCCCATGGCGCGGCGGCGACGGCAGTGGAGGCCCCGGCGCGGGCGGTGGCGGCGCCCGGGCGGTGGAAGCGGCCGGCGGTGGAGGCAGCCGGCGGCGGCGGCGCATCAAGGGGCATGGGCGGCGGCTGAATTAGGGTTTTGGGGCAACCCTAATTTCCCCCCTCCCCTCATATATATAGTTGCCCAAAGAAATGAGGTTTGGCCCATAAAATCCCACCATCCCCACATGGGCCACAAGGCCGAACGGGCTTCAGCCCAGGTTTTCTAAATTTTGCTTTTCCCCCTAGATTTCATGGCAAATGCAGAATTTTTATTTTAAATAAATTTGTATTGTAGTATTTGTAGTATAGTCCTTGTGCTTATTTATAATTGTACCCGTCAGTACGTACTGTTATAAATTAGCATTTCAGTCCCTACAGGACCTGAAAATTATGTAAATGTTTAAATAAATGTGCAACCACATTTATATAATTTTTACACATGCAGAATTATTACTTTATTACATTTTATTTACAATATGAATTGCGACCATATTTAAATTTGCTATCGCTAGCAAATTTAAAATTTAAAACTCCCATTTAATGAGTTCCATTGTACTTAATACGTTGGAATTTTTGCACAATATTATACCTAAAATAAATACCATAATTACAATTTATGGCACTTCGCTACATTTATTTGTACGCTATGCCATACAATAAATTGGTGTTCACCACCAATATTGTGATTACATGGTATTATAACTATAACCACGTGTTATCTTTAATTTTGGTATATATTCATTCGGATTACAATACTCATATTGTTTTCCACATATTTTGCATTTTATTACAACATTACCACACACATTAATTTACCTCATGTAAATTATTTATGGTATACTTTTCATGTAGGTTTTTAAATGGCTACCAAAGATTTTGAGTCCCTTACTCTCGATGGTGCCAATTACCCTACATGGGCTATGGACCTCAAAATTAACCTAACCACACGTGGGTTGCAAAGGGTGATATTTGATCCTCCAGATGATCAAATTCCTCCGGATATTGTGAAATATTCCGTTTTGAGTATAATACGGAATCACATACATCCGGATTTAAAGTCTGAATATCTGTATGAGGAGAATCCACTCACTTTATGGTTAGCCCTCAAAAATAGATATGAACAGCAGCGAGCTGTTATCTTACCTGAGGCTAATCATGAATGGGCACATCTTAGACTCCAAGATTTCAAATTTGTTGGAGAATATAACCATGCCCTTCATACTATTTGCTCTAAATTGCGGTTTTGTGACAAGAAACCAACGGATGCGGACAAAATAGACAAAACTCTCTCGACTATGCTCCCATCTGACAGGGTCCTACAGCAGCAATGGCGTGCTGCAAATTACCAAACTTATTTTGATCTTATGCATACTATGCTTCAGGCAGAAAAACATGCTGAACTTCTTTTAAAGAACAATCAGCAACGTCCCATTGGGGCTGCTCCACTTCCTGAAGTTCATGCTAATCAAAATAACAAAAAGTTCAGTGGTTCAAAAAACCACTCAAAGAACTTTAAAGGTAAACACAACGCAACAAGAAGCAAAAACCAAGTGGATTCAAGAAAGGTAAAGACAATTCTGGTAAGAGAGTTGACAAAACTGAAATTTGTCAAAAGTGTGGTTGCTACAACCATCCTACCAAGAAATGCCGCACCCCAAAGCATCTTGTGAACCTCTACCTCCAGTCTTTGGCTCACGGCAAGAATGCTCAAGAGAAGAGATTTGAAGCACACTTCAATCTCACATCCAACAATGATGAAGCCGGATGCTTTCAACAGTTCCTTCAAGAACTCAAAGATACATGTGCTTCTACAAAGAAGGATGATCTCATGTGCACCGAGGACACCCTTGAAGAATTTTATTCTCAAGACATGTTTGGAGATCTCAGTTAGACTCCTAGTCCCATAGCTAATAAGTACTATAGTGTTGTAATATAAATAATGTTGTCATCTATATTGTAAGCTTGTATGCTACAATCATACATCGAACATATTCGATATTGTTAAATAAAGTTTGTATGTATTCTATATATATACTACTATAAGAATTTAATTAAATTCTTCTTTTGTGTATATAGATTTTTGGAGTCGATCCAATGGAGGAGGAATTATGCCTTGTGGATAGTGGTACCACAAACTCTATACTTAGGGACACAAAATATTTCCTAACTCTTACTAGGAGAAAAGAAAATGTTTTAACCATCGCTGGACGCGATGCAACGATAGTAGGCTCTGGTCGCGCCTCTATCACTTTCCCTATGGGTACACAATTGGAAATTGAGGATGCACTCTTGTATCCCGATTCAACACGTACCCTACTTAGTTATAGAGATATCCGTCAGAATGGTTTCCATGTTGAAACCCGAAATGACAACAAAGAGGAATATCTCCTCTTAACCAAACACAATGGATATAGCAAACAAGTAATAGAAAAAATCCCATCTTTAAACTCTGGATCGAACCCGTTCAACATATTGCGTACAAAGTAATTTTCGAAAACACTAACACATTCCAAATATGGCATGATCGCCTTGGCCATCCAGGCATTGGAATGATGAGGAAAATTCTTAGCAATTCAATTGGTCATACATATCTCAAAACAAAATTTCCGGAATCCTCATATTTTGTGTGTACTTCTTGTGACACCGGAAAATTGATTTTAAGACCCTCTTATCTTAAAATCAGAGCTGAACCACTTAAATTCCTTGAACGCATTCAAGGAGATATATGTGGTCCTATACAACCATTGTGTGGACCGTTCAGATATTTCATGGTTCTCATTGACGCATCTACTAGATGGTCACATGTGTGTCTTTTATCCACACGAACCCATGCATTTGCTAAGTTAATTGGTCAAATTATCCAATTACGAGCACATTATCCTGAATATCGAATTTAATCAATTCGAATGGACAATGCTGTTGAATTTACATCCCATGCCTTCAATGATTATTGTATGGCTCTTGGGATACAAGTTCAATATTCTGTTCCATATGTCCATACACAAAATGGTTTAGCAGAATCTCTTATCAAGAGAATCAAGCTCATTGCAAGACCATTACTACAGAATTGCAACTTACCAACGTCATGTTGGGGTCATGCAGTTTTACACGTTGTTGACTTAATCCAATTGCGTCCAACTGCATATCATTGCACTTCCCCGCTACAATTAGTACGTGGAAATCCACCAGATATTTCCCATCTGCGAAAGTTCGGTTGCGCTACATACGTACCGATCTCACCATCGCAGCGTACCTCAATGGGACCGCACAGGAAACTTGGGATCTATGTTGGGTATAAATCTCCGTCAATTATAAAATACCTCGAGCCCCTTACAGGGGACCTGTTTACGGCCCGGTACGCTGATTGCATATTTAATGAGGAACATTTCCCGTCATTAGGGGGAGATAACAAGTACCAAACTAGATGCCAGGAAATTGATTGGAATGTACAAGGCATTCCTGCCTCAGACCCACGTACCAGAGAGACTGAACTTCAAGTTCAGAAAATCATTCATTTGCAAAACATTGCAAATAATCTGCCAGATGCATTTACTGATTATAAGGGTGTCACAAAATCCTATAATCCTGCCAAAAATGTACCTGAAAGAGTGGAGTTATCGCAAAATACCACTCAACTCCCAGTTCAAAATAAGAGGGGGAGAAGTACGGTACAAATGGCGGATACAGCTTCTAATAAGTGACAAAGGAAACAAAAGAATGTAAATGCAGATCAACCTCAAGTTGATAGACACCAAAGGATCCTTGAACCCAGATCAACAGTGCACTTAAATACTGATCCTGGGACATCGGAATACCCAGACTCAAATGTTTTGGAAAATAATATTGAGTCATCAGGGGTCCAAGAAATTTCCACTAACTATACTGATTCTGGAGAATCATATGATCGTAAGACTACAATTGTCGACATTTATTTCTCCACAACAATTGCAAATAACCTTCAAAATGATCAAGATCCCAAGACCATGGCAGAATGCAAACAACGCTCGGACTGGAATCAATGGAAGGATGCAATTCAAGCGGAGTTAGCCTCACTCAAGAAAAGAAATGTATTCACCAATGTGATACATACACCTCCCAAAGTATTCCCTGTCGGTTTCAAATTGGTTTTCGTCTGCAAACGGAATGAAAACAATGAGGTGGTGAGATACAAAGCAAGGCTTGTAGCACAAGGGTTCACGCAGAGACCCGGCATTGATTACAATGAAACTTATTCTCCAGTAATGGGTGGAATAACATTCTGATACTTAATCTCTTTGGCAGTTAAAAATCATCTATCTTTTCAGTTGATGGATGTAGTGACTGCATATCTTTATGGGTCACTTGATTCGGAAATATACATGAAAGTTCCCGATGGAATTTCAATTCCGAATCCAAACGCAAATCGCAATATGTATTGTGTAAAATTGAACAAGTCTTCATACGGCTTGAAACGGTCGGGTAGAATGTGGTACAATCGACTAAGTGAGTTCCTAATCAAAAAGGGATACTCTAACAATGATGATTGCCTATGCGTATTCATCAAAAGATCCTCAACAGGATTTTGTATTATATCTGTGTATGTTGATGATCTTAATATCATTGGTAATACACAAGATATAGATGAAGCACATAATCATCTTATGACTGAATTTAAAATGAAGGATTTGGGTAAAATCAAATTTTGCTTAGGTATACAACTTGAGCACATTCATACAGGCATCCTAGTGCATCAATCAGCCTATGTCCAGAAAATATTGGAGAAATTCAATATGGACAAAGCATATCCATCGAAAACCCCCATGGTTGTTCGATCTCTAGACAGGGATAAAGATTCATTTAGACCCCGAGATGACAATGAAGAGCTATTGGGACCCGAGGTTCCATATCTCAGTGCCATCGGAGCGCTTATGTACCTTGCAAATTGCACCCGGCCGGATATTGCATTTGCGGTAAATCTACTTGCTAGATATAGCGCTGCTCCAACCAAAAGACATTGGGTAGGAGTGAAGAATATCCTTAGATATCTTCAAGGCACTAAAGATCTCGGTCTATTCTTCCAGAAGAATAAAAAATATGGATTTAATAGGATATACAGATGCTGGCTATTTATCAGATCCTCATAATGCTAGATTTCAAACAGGCTTTGTATTTTTACACGGTGGAACAGCCATCTCTTGGAAGTCTTCGAAACAGACTCTAGTGGCTACATCCACTAATCATTCTGAAATAATTTCATTATATGAAGCATCACGTGAATATGTATGACTTCGCAGAATGATTAACCACATACAACAATCATGTGGTATAGGTGCTATTACATCATCTACCATTATCTACGAAGATAATGCTGCTTGCGTTGTTCAAATGCAAACGGGTTACATAAAGAGCAATATCACAAAACATATTACTCCTAAACTATTTTACCCACATGAATTGAAAGAGAGTGGGGAAATAAATATTCTGCAAATTAAGTCTTGTGATAATCTAGCAGGCTTATTTACCAAGTCATTACCAACATCCACATTCTAAAAATGTGTTCATGGAATTGGTATGCGAAGACTACGAGATTTGCAGATATCAGGGGGAGAAATCTCCTAAGATTTAACCCGTTCAAATATAAATATTGTACTCTTTTTTCCTTTATGAGTTTCCCTCTAAGGTTTCTCATCAAGGTTTTTAATGAGGCAATATGACAACATAATCATAAATTTATCTCTATTTTCCCACAGGGGTTTTTAAAGAGATATAATCAAATATATGCCATATCATTTTCTCCTTAAATTTTTCCACCGGGTTTTAAAGGAGTTTTTCATGGCATATCTACTCTATCGGTTCTCCTCATATTTTTTTGGAGGAGTTATTCGAAGATGATGAATCAAGGTGATCATGTGAAGACACATTGGTCAAGGGGGAGTGTTAAACACCAGTTACAAACCAACTGCCTAATGTACAGTTATATCAAATGTACAGATGCCTTTCTATAAATGCACCTTTTATACTACCTTTTCATCACGTATAAATTATCATGTAAAGATCAGAATGATCAATGAGAAGCAATATTTTTACTGTCAAATACTTGTGTCATCCTCTTGCAATAGTTTTCTTGTGTGCAGCGCGCATGGCAGATGCAGGTGCCAACGCAGCACTCTGTTTGCTGTGAAGGCTAGCATGTAAGAACGAAAGATCACCTACCAAGGCTCGTTAGGAACAAGCGAATTTTCCTATTTCTAAAAGTACTCCACGTATAAGGCCGCTAAGCGATGGGTTGACCGGCAGCTTTCCACAGGCGAGCTCGGCGGGGGTGGCTAGGTGTCACCAACCGTTGGTGTCATGGCCGGCGGCACCGCAGTGGTCGGCAGCGACCTCGTCGTTCTCGCTGGTGGTGGTTGCCATAGGCAAGAGGCTGCTGGGAATTTTCCAAAAAAGAAGAGCTATCGAGAAAATCTAGCAACTATAGCAGTTGGGGATGACTATCGGGCAACATACTAGTTAGACTGATGGAGGAACTCGTGCTCATAATGTGGTGTCAAATATTGCTCATGTCGCTGCCCTTCAAAAGATCAACGACTGTAATAACACACGAGATCAATCAGGGAACAATGGATGCAAACTGAAAAGTAGAGACTGAGGTAGTCTCGGCCGCCTTTCTTCTTTATTATCTTGGGAACATTCCTTTTTTGTTTCTTCTAAAATACTTTAAGTTTGAAGTTCAAATTTTAATGGGAATACAACGCACCGTAGGCATGCAGACTTTTTTTTTAGTTTTGTTTGTTAACTTGATGCCAAAACCAAAGGTTTGTGCATTTGTGCATCAACTTGTGTTTATGCACTAGCTATCTTCTAACTCTCAATGTGAACTTGAATTTTTATATATAAGTAGAGTAGTTTCAAAAGTACATCTAATGTTTTAATAATTTTTTATTTATATTTCATGCTCATCCCCCAAAATATTTGCACCTGTGCACTGAATTGTGCTTTTACACTACATATCTCCCCTTTCAATCGTATAGATATTTTTACTTTCATGTTTGTTTTAGCTGACCTGTCAATTTTATTTGCATTTATCAAATTTCTATTTCACATTCATACCAGCAAGGATTCACCATGGAATAAACTTCACAAGCAAGTGCCAAGGACAAAAGTAATAACTTTCACTACACAAAACAGGCTATACTACACGCCTCATCACAGACGGTTCATAGGGAACCATTTATATCATAATTATCACAGACGGTTTTTTGGTATTAGCCGTTTGTGATATGTCAAATATCACAGACGGCTATGTTTAAGAACCGTTTGTGATATCTGATATATCAAAGACGATTTTTTAAAAACCGTCTGTGTTGTAACTTATCACAGACGGTTTGAGAGCCGTCTATGATAATCACCTATTATCACAGACATATAAATTTAAATAGTTTAGTAACCTTTTGTGATGATAGTTTTAAACTATCTGTGATGATCTTTTCTATGGTAATGTTTTAGCTAATCATTTTGTATGAAGTAAGGACAAAAACATAAGCGGGTTATTACATATGTATTGTTTATTCTGAATGGGAGTGAGCCTGAGTAGGTTTGAGCCTAGGACGTTACTATCTACCACCTAGCAATTTCGTTCCTCGGTACACATGTATTTGGGCCACCCTTGAAAAAGTGAGTGCATCAGCTTCTCTGGATTTCCTTCCTCACCCTCACCTCATTAGCATAAGGACATCTCCATTATTGGCCCTCATAGCTGTTTATTTCCTACTATGTCACCTATAATCCTAGTGGGAGAAGAGAAAAGGTTGAAAGAGAATATATTATCTCTTATACAAAAGATAATCTTGACATGTAAATCATTGTAATGGTGAGGGAGTGAGGGGATGTTTTATGATAAAAATAATTAAAAACAATATTCCGTCTATCTCCCGATATAAGTCTAAGTGCAATATATACACGGATAAAAAAAGTATCAAATATTAAAAAGTTAATGCAATTAAATCATATATGTATACTCCTAGTAAAAAAGCACACTAAACTACTCTACCATTTTTTTAATAATACGAGAGTATAGAAATAAAAATATTATAATAATTATATTTTGATTTTAATATATTTATGGGATGATATATTTTAAAATAAGTGACTTGTATTCCAGGACAGAAAGCAAGTTGGTTTCTAGCACTGTCTGGAACAGTCGAACGTGCCCGTTACACGCATACGTGGCTCGAGCGGTCTCGACCTACGGCACAAAGTGGAAGGTTTAGCCGAACCGATCACCAGCCATCCATCCATCCGTTGCCATCATCCAACAGTCGCACTCCGGACGATTCCGCAGAGGCGCCGGGCCCTCGCAATCGCCTACCTGCCAGGCAGCCAGCCCCGCGCGCGCCGTACCCCCGCCCGGCCAACCACGACCGAGCGCTGGAGGCGCGCCACGCCCGTGCGCCCCCACCCCAGCGACGTCCTCGGCCTCTTTTTTACTGGGCTAGCCAGCTCCCGCTGACGCGGTGACGTCAGGCGCGATCCGGCGGGGAGATCCGCCCGCTCCCACCACCGCGGCCACGCGTCCCGCTCCAATTATGGCGCCCCGCGCGCTCCCATTCGCCCACGTACGCGCCCCTGCCCCTGCCCCTCCCGTCACGTCCCCACTTCCACTCTCATCGGCTAATCCTATCGCGCACACGCTCCATCAGCCACGGCGCACCCCCACTCGTCTCGACAAACAAAATCAGAACATATGGGTGGGAATTGAACGTGTCATGTGCCGGCCATCAAGTACACCACGGAGGCATCAAGTTTGGGCCATGGAACCTACGACGTACACTACCGGGTGGCGACGAAACTAGGCTGGTGGTGTAGCAGTAGACCGAGTTATAGTTCTATGGTGAACTACCTAGGGTCCACGGGTCGGTGAGGAATGGCATCCTTGGGTGTGGGGTACCGGGGTGGGGCTAGTAGAATGCCGGTGGCCGGGTCTTCTCCCCGAGATAAAGCAGCGGCGGTGGGCCCGGACGCCATCCCCCAGACGGACTCACCGCTCTACGTGTTCCCTCCCCGCCATAAAGGGCTGCACACTCCACGCGCTCCCATTGGTCCAAACTCCCACCCTTCCCGACCACCGCGACCTTACAACACGCAAAATCAACTCCTCATCCACTGACACGTGGCCCCTGAAGTAAACCAGGGCCCACGTTACAGGTTGGGATTCATGCTCAGACGTGTCGCCAAAGCAATTCACGCTCCCTTGCGTTCTACGGATGGGGGCAGCAGGGACACGTCGCTGCAAGGCTCCCTGCTTTTACTGGCCAGTAGGGTAGCTCGGGATGGGTCCCACTCGTCAGCGAAACGAGGTGGGGAGAAATTATCCGCTTTGCGCGCCACGGCGCGGGCGCCCAATAGGGTCGCGGCCTTTCACGCCCTGCCGCTGCCCCGCGCGCGCCACGTGTTGGCGCGAGACCAATCATAGCCCGCCTCCGACGCGCGACACGTGGGCGCCCGACGCGTGTCCGTCCTCGCCCGGTTGCCCCCGCTGTATTAAAGGCCTCTGGCCCTCGCCCTGCTCACCGGCGTCGTCTTGTCCCACTGCGCAAGAAAGTAGGCGTACTTGCCGGTGCTCTGGTCGGCTTGGTTCGGACGCACGCTTTCGAGGAGAGGTTTGGAGGGCGGTGTGGTAGATGATGGAGAGGAAGGGAGGGTGCTGCTTGGCGCCCAGGTACGGCGCCGCCGCCGGAGCCGGGGGGCAGGCGAGCATGGCGTGGCAGATGGGGAAGATCATGTTGAAGTTTCGGCCGATTGCGCCCAAGCCGGCGGCGATGGCTCCTGCGCCCACGCCAGCGCCGGTGGCGGCCGTGGTGGCTGGGCGAGGGAAGCGGAAGTCGGTGGGCGGGGGTGGTGGGAGGAGGGGGCGGAAGCCCAAGAAGGCGGCGACGGTCGCGGCGGTGACCCCTGTGATGGCAACGGCGACGGAGGCTGGACCCCAGGCGAGCGACGAGAAGGACAGGGAGAAGCAGAAGTCTTTGTCGTCGCCGTCGTCCTCGTCGGGGATGACGTCCGTGGACTCGTCCCCTCCTCCGCCGCCGCTGGCTACGCTGCCGCTCATGCCTGTTTCTCCGGTGGAGAACAATGAGGAGAAGGTCACTGCAGCGACGGAGGAGCCGCCGGTGGCTCCTGCGCACGTCGAGGGGCAGGTGGTGGTGGCTCCGCGGGCGCTGCGGCCAGCGGCGTCGTGGGTGACGGTGGAGGACGTGACGGGCACCTGGCGCGACGGCGAGGCATCGTCCACCGCGGTGTGCAGCGGGGGGGACGAGGTCCCGACGTTCGTCTCAGACCAGTGGGGCCGTGTCACGTGGGCGAACGCGGCGTTCAACCGGGCGGTGTCCGGAGGCGGGGACGACGCTGCCGCTTCCGAGGTGCGGGTGGGGCTGGCCGCGAAGGGCGGCACCGCCACCGTGCCGGCGTGGGGCACCTGCGCCGGGTTCACCTGCCGCGTGCGCGTCCGGTACGCGTGCCCGCGCCGCGGCTCCCTCGTGGCCCCCTGCGACGTGTGGCGGCTTGACGCCGGCAGCTACCTCTGGCGCCTCGACCTCCAGGCCGCCCTCAGCCTCGGCGCCCTCCCGTAAGCAACCAACCTCGCACAGATACGTATCCCTCGTACGGAGACGTATTATCGTCATCGAAACAAGTCATGCACTGCGTCTACGACATGATTCGGTGTACTACTATCCTGGCCGGGAGTTAGCTAAGCAGGTCATGGCCAGATTACGTACAATTAAGAGATGGATTAGATTAGCGAGAGAGAGTTGCCAGTGTAAGAAGAAAATTAAGCTAGTGAAGCTTCTGGCTGTGCAACTCTAGTCTCCAGCATGCAACAAACATGCGTTTCTCTTTTTTATTTTCCTTTCTTTAATCTGCTTTTTCCCAAATGTACGGAGATTTCTCTTTGTTTATCAAGGGTATCTCTAGTCTCCAGCATGCAGCATGCAAGAATTATTTTCCTTTTTTTAATCTGCTTTTCCACCAAATGTACGGAGAATTTCTCTTTGTTTATTAAGGGTACTGCCACTAGCTGTTTTTAGTTGTATCACGTTCACAAGTTTCTACGACGTGGAGGTTTGTGTAAGAGATAATCTGAGTATGGGCCCGCTCTGTTTTAATGATATTTGGCTAAAAATTTTTAATTTTAGGTTGATCGTGACGGACAATGGAGAGAGTATTTGTTTATAACTTGTACAGATATCATATACTATAATTAATTTATAAACTTTGTTTTGAAAAAATATTTTATTTAAAAGATGTTAGTTTTTAATGTATACTATAATTAATTTATAGATTCTTTTTTTAAAAAAATACTCTGTTTAAAAGTTAGATATCATATTAAAAAACAAAAGTTATTTTTAGAAGTCACAAAGAACGTACCTTAAATTTAGAGATGAACTGTTAAAGTAGTTGTCTTTAATTCTGTATTTAGTTAAAGTAGGTGTCTTAGATATTTATTTGAATGTAGAAGTCTTAGATATTTTTAATATTGTATTTAGCTAAAGTAGAAGTCTTAGATATTTATTTGAATGTAGAAGTCTTAGGTGTTTATATGAAGAGATGTATGTCTTAAAGCGTAATAACTTAATTAATTAACGTTAGTGCAAGAAGCGAGGCATCCAGCTTCCAGCATTGGGTTGGGGTTGTGTCATCTTTGACGTTTACGTAATCTCGCTGACTCATCAGAGCGGCGTGGCAGCCGCACGATCTGAGGGTGGCGCGATCTGGGCCGAACGTGGCGCCGTGCAGGTGGCTTCCTGTCGCTGCGATGTGGAGGTCGGTGGGAATCCGTCGGCGACGAGCGTTGTTTATTTAATCTCTGATTTAATTACTTACTTTTTTTTTGCGAATAATTACTTACTTATTTACTCCACTTGTACTTTGCAATTTCGCATGGCCGCAACATTTTCCTATGTACGTGCCTGGCGTACGTAGATTTTCCTACAACATTTTCTACGTATTTGCATGCTTCCTCATTCGTAATGTGCAAGATGGATCACGTTTGCTGAATAGATTGTTCTCCCTGATACAGCCATTGTATCATTACAGGGAGAAGATACATATTTTTTTGATGTGTATTCTTTGTCTCGTGATTCGGACTCTACTACTCTATTGATGATGGTGGCCACCTTTGGCGAAATTAGTGTTCGAGACCGGGGTCACCTGAGATGGGCGATGGCGAAATTAGGGTTCCAACCAAGGACAGAATTAGACCCATGGCAACAAGGGCTTCAGCTCGAGATGTAGAAAAATTATACACTATAGTCCAGGTATATATAGTTCAGCCCAGGTAGCAATTCAGCCCATACTTCTCTCGACAGCCCGACCCATTCTCTTCTGACCCTCCCAATCTCTCGGACGTCGGACGGTCGCCCCAACCCACCCCGTGGCTATGTTGCGCTCGCGCAAAAGGGCCACGCCATGCCAAAGGCCACGCCAAACGCTACGACTACGACTCCCGCACCCAGTCGGCACCCCACCCCCTCACAATTGCCGAATCGCCTGGCGTCGTTACCCCTTGTCGCCCTCAGCTTCTTGGCGTTGCCGCCCCTCTACCGCCCCAGCTTCCTGGCACCGCGCCGCCACCCTCCTGGCCAGCTTTTTTAGCGCCACCACCTCTTCCGCCTCGCAGGCTCCGCACGCTTCCTCGCCCAATCCTACCCTCACCTTCTCGGTCTCCTTCGGGCACGTCCTCTGATGATAGCGCCCCTCGACCCTCTCGTTAACCACTCCGTGCGCGTCGCCATTCACGAGATGCTGAGGAGGCGACGACTGCTATTGCTTCAGGACTACTCGGACTCTCGGAGGATGATGATATGGCGCTCACGGCGTTGATCAGAGCTGCTGGGGCGATGGAGAGACTCAGAGGTGGAGCTGGGCCTCAGGCCACCAGGGCAATGGCCCGAGGACTAGCTGAGAAAACCCTAATATTTTACTGTAGTTATCTGTAGGATCGATGATGGCAATCAGAGGGGGTAAATGATTGCAGCGTACAGCGGAAACTTTTTTTCCAAATTTTCTGCCTTTTTAATTGTTTAATCTGCAAAAACTAGAAATAACAAAAAAACATATGTTTTCTGAGTCTACTGTAGCATACTGTAGCGATTTACTGTAGCAAAAAAATCTGATCGATAGCTGATTCTGATCGATAGCAAAACACGTTTTTCATTCAATCTAGCAACCAATTTTTAATCAAAACTGATTTATATATGTAAGCAAGAAAAATACCTAAACATAGATCAATGCATGGAGAATTCATAAGAATCAGAAAATCAAGAAAAAAGATAATATATACGAATTAAAAAAAACTTACGAACTTCTATTAAAAAATACGTATACTGTTCGTCCTGTTGATTCTTCGCTCACGGCCGACGCATCCTGCTCAAAACGCCTTTTTTTCTCTGTTTCGATCAACACAGCCACCGATCTTTTCCATCAGACTCTCGTATGCATGCAAAGCACCAAATCCATCATATCTCGAAAACCGTGCCCTACTAATTGTTTTTTCACTCCCAAATCTCATGCGCCGCCGATGCATATATATATATATATATATATATATATATATATATATATATATATATATATATATATATATATATATATATATATATATATATATATATATATATATACAGTGGCGGAGTTAGAGCAAAATGAAGGGGGGTGCACCACTTCAAAACGAATGGGCTGGACAGGACGAGTGAGGGTGTTTTTTGAGCTAGGGGTACACCATATTAGGCCAAAGGGGTGCACAAAGGGTGAATATTTACTAGTAATAACTAAATTTTGTTTTGGAACCGGGTCCCTGGGAACCCCCTCCGGTCCATGTAGCTCCGCCCCTGTATATATATATATATATATATATATATATATATATATATATATATATATATATATATATATATATATATATAGACACACACGCCGCCCCTGTAACACCTATTCAATCTCTACTTAAAACCCTAATACAACTCGTTCAACTAGGTTTAGACCTTTTTTTACCTCAACTAGGCTTTTGGCCCACTAATTTTGAAGGGACCCGAAACTCTTCCTAGCACGGGTTTTTTCACACTTCCGACTTATCAACTCATCACGTGTCGAAACCTCCAGAACCGCACCTCCCGTAGCTTCTCCACGCATCATCCATCACATGTCGTAGCCTCCGGACCGCACCTCCGTAGCTCCAACACGTATCATCCATCCATCTCTGATCTCCATGCGGCCCAAGCATGAGCCCGACCATCTCGTGACCTCCTTGACCGTCTGAATCTCGGATCTCCCCATCCTAGTCTCGGTCCACCTTGTCACCGACCATGATCGCCTCCATGCTCAACCTGCACATGCAAAGACCAAAGAACATTTTTTTCGGCACAAGTTCATCCCAACTTGACCAAGATTAGTCCATGCACACGCCACACCTCGCATAACATCGATAAGCAATATTATCAAATATTCATCATCATAAATTAACCATTGTCAATTATTCATCACCAAAATATTCTAGACCTAGCCACATGTTCTAACAATCCCCCTTTGATGAATACATTGACAACACCTCAAGATTGCATGATGAATTGACTTCAAACAGATATAAGTGAAGAACTGAAACCGAAAAAGCATTTTAAGCTACAAGTCTCAAATCTCTCCAAAACCTCTCCCCCTCAACACAAGAGAGGAAAGTTAGCAAATTTCTTCAATATGTCTCCATTCTCTTTAATTTCTCACAAAGCACACTGTTGTGGTTACAGACCAAACAGAGAGAGAGAGTATGGTAGTGGAGAGTTAGATGAGCAATGGCTTAGGGTTTCCCCTGTGGCCTATACCGTATATATATATATATATATATATATATATATATATATATATATATATATATATATATATATATATATATATATATATATATATATTTCCTATATAGGAAGCCTCTTTTCTACTCCAGGGTGTAATTACACCCTATGTCGTATCTCACAACGTAGGGAGTATCTCGCGTAACGAGAAGTATGTACATGTAGTATACGAGTATTTAAGACTATATAGGTGGTATGAACAATTTTTTAGAGGTGTTATGTACATTTTTTTCAACATACTCATTTTTATGTACGTATATAAAGGTATTTTCAAAATACGTTAAAAACTATGGACTCCCTTGCAATTTTTTCGTATGGTTCACATTAGAATATCTTATAATTAGTATATGAGTATACCTAAAGTGATAAAGGAGTATTTCAAATTTATTTAGGTGGTATATTAGAGGTGGGTGTAATTACACCCGGGAGTAAAAAGTATCCACATGGGGAGTGTTTTTACAGTAATGCCCTTACATCTGTACATCCCCTTCAGGGGCACTTTCGTCATTACACATGTCCCATTTCGGGCCTTATAATCTCCTAACAGGCCTGCGGGACTTAGGTCGGGGCCATCCCTATAACAGGAGTCTCTCATGGTGAAGGGCTTCACGGGCCGAAACCATGTTACCGAGTCCTTTGGCCCCCTCTGTCCCTGCGGCCAGTGAGCTCCTTTAATGGTTGGCGGAGCCTTATTTGCTGGTGTTTTACTAGACCCACCGCGGGGGTGCGACGCCGGATGTGTTGGCGAGGTTGCCTCCCTTGCGGGGCCCGTTAGTGGCAGGGTTGAAGCCAAAGCCGAAATTGGAATCGGAGGTGCTAGCGGAGTCGAATGTGTCGGCCGAGGTAGGCGAAGCGGGCCCCAAAGTCGTCGCGCGAGCGCCAAGTGGCAGCGGACTCCGACGCCGAGCGCCCTCGATGGTAAATGACTACCGGCCTGCATGTCGAAACCTGGTTGACGCGACACGAGACTTGAGACGACGTTCCTTCTTCTGCCGGTCCGCGTGGCGAAACATGCTTGGCGCGGCGTAGGTAGACGCGCGAGCGCTCCGTCCCCCACCCTTCGAGGTGGCGGTAGCAGAGCTGGCGCCCTATTCGAGGTAGACGCGCGAGCGCTCCGTCCCCTACCCTTCGAGGTGGTGGCAGCGGAGCTGGCGCCTTAGTCGAGGTAGACGCGCGAGCGCTCCGTCCCCTACCCTTCGAGGTGGGGGCAGCGGAGCTGGCGCCTTAGTCGAGGTAGACGCGCGAGCGCTCCGTCCCCTACCCTTCGAGGTGGGGGCAGCGGAGCTGGCGCCTTAGTCGAGGTAGACGCGCGAGCGCTCCGTCCCCTACCCTTCGAGGTGGGGGCAGCGGAGCTGGCGCCTTAGTCGAGGTAGACGCGCGAGCGCTCCGTCCCCTACCATTCGAGGTGGGGGCAGCGGAGCTCGCGCCTTAGTCGAGGTAGACGCGCGAGCGCTCCGTCCCCTAGCCTTCGAGGTGGTGGCAGCGGAGCTGGCGCCTTAGTCGAGGTAGACGCACGAGCGCTCCGTCCCCTACCCTTCGAGGTGGTGGCAGCGCAGCTGGCGCCTTAGTCTAGGTAGACGCGCGAGCGCTCCGTCTCCTACCCTTCGAGGTAGTGGTAGCGGAGCTAGCGCCTTAGTCGAGGTAGACGCGCGAGCGCTCCGTCCCCCACCCTTCGAGGTGGCGGCAGCAGAGCTGGCGCCTTAGTCGAGGTAGACGCGCGAGCGCTTCGTCCCCTACCCTTCGAGGTGGCGGCAGCGGAGCTGGCGCCTTAGTCGCTGTTAAGACTTGTCGGTGCTCCGTGTGATACTTGCGAGTGTAAGGTGCCGCCGCGTCTCGTGTCGACTTTACGACACGCATGCGGAGGCAAGCCTCGACTGCGTCTCGTGCAAACACTGCGAGGTGCAGGCGGAGGCGAGCCTCTGCTACCTTTTGGGCAATCGCTGCGAGGTGCATGCGGTGGCGAGCTTCTGCTAGCTTTTGCGCGATCGCTGCGAGGTGTATGCGGAGGCGAGCCTCTGCTGCCTTTTGCGCGATCGCTACGAGGTGCATGCGGAGGCGAGCTTCTGCTAGCTTTTGCACGATCGCTGCGAGGTGCATGCGGAGGCGAGCCTCTGCTGCCTTTTATGCGATCGCTGCGAGGTGCATGCGGAGGCGAGCTTCTGCTAGCTTTTGCGCGATCGCTGCGAGGTGCATGCGGAGGCGAGCCTCTAGTGCGTCTTATCAATACTCAAGGTGCAAGAAGCGTCAACCACGCGTTGTTTATACTCTGGAGAGTACGCATAGGGATAATACCTATGCGTGCGTGGGAGCATCCGCGTCTTATTTATACTCCGTAGAGTGTGTGGGACTATCAACCACACCTCATTTATACTCCGGAGAGTACGCATAGAGATAATTCCTATGCGTACGCGGAAGCATACGCGTCTTGTTTATATTGAGTAGAGTGCGCAGGGATAACATCCGCGTCTTATTTATACTCCGTAGAGTGCGTGCGGAGGCGGACCTCGGCGCTACGTCTTATTTAGAGTCCGTAGACTGCACGCGGAGGCAAGCCTCCGCGCATTGCGGGCGGTGAAGTTGCGTGCGGAGGCGGCCCTCGATGCTACGTCTTATTTATACTCCGTAGAGTGCGTGCGGAGGTGGACCTCGGCGCTACGTCTTATTTAGAGTCCGTGGACTACGCGCGGAGGCAAGCCTCTGCGCGTTGCGGGTGGTGAAGTTGCGTGCGGAGGCGGTCCTCGACGCTACGTCTTATTTATACTCCGTAGAGTGCGTGCGGAGGCGGACCTCGGCGCTACGTCTTATTTAGAGTCTGTGGATTGCGTGCGGAAGCAAGCCTCTGCACGTTGCGGGCGGTGAAGTTGCGTGCGGAGGCGGACCTCGACGCTATGTCTTATTTATACTCCGTAGAGTGCGTGCGGAGACGTGCCCCCACGCGTCTTTGTTTATACTCATACCCGTGTTTTTCACGGAGAGTGCGCGTGCGAACGCATGTCTTTGTTTATACTCATGCCCGTGTTTTTCACGGAGAGTTTGCGCGCGGACACGTGTCTTTGTTTATACTCATGCCCGTGTTTTTCACAAAGAGTGCGCGCGCGGACGCGTGTCCTTGTTTATACTCATGTCCGTGTTTTTCACAGAGAGTGCGCGCGCGGACGCGTGTCTTTGTTTTTACTCCTAAGGAGTGCACGCGAAGGTAACCCTTCGTTGTACTCGTCCATCGGCCCCGGGCGGAGACCTTGTATCGCTGCGTTGATGACGGTTGTTTCATTGACATCCTTGACCTGGCAGCGTAACTTCGCGAAGCGTTTGAAGTAGTCCTAGAGCCTCTCCGAGGGTTTTTCTTGACTGCAAAGAGCTGGTCCGCATCGACACGCTCGACGTAATTTCCCTGAAAGTTATTGTAGAGCCGGTCGCGGATCTGCTCCCACGCGTAGATGGAACTCGGCTCGATGATGAAGAACCAAGAGAGTGCCACCCCCTGCAACGCGAGGGGGAGCCCCTTTGCCTTCGTGGTGTCATCTCCGCCAGAAGCTTTGATGGCGGTCTCATACACGCGCACGAATTCCCGTGGGTCCGTGTCACCTTTTGTACGCCTCGATGACATTCGGGAACTTGAAGTCCTCCGGCCATGCCGCCTGCTGCAGGCCTGCGGAGAGTGGGGACTCTGGGTGCACGCGTCGTAGTGGGACGCGGCTGGACCTGGGGGCGTCACGGCTATCCGCCCTCTCCGGTGTGGGCTCTGATGTGACCACCGGTGGGGTCTGCTGGCTTCGAGCCTCTTGCATATCCTGCACGGCCCCGCGGAGATTGTTAGCTCCCGCTGAAACGCGCTGAGGGCCGCCAGCAGGGAGTTTTCCACCGTGGACGTAGTTGGGGCCATCGACGCGCCTGGCGGCGCGACCGAAGCGGCGGCAACCACGGCTTGCGCTCCCGGGCTGCCCGCTGCGCTGGCGTGAAGGACTCTGGAGCCGGTGACGAAGCCCACGTTGCCACCGGAACCAGTCGCCGTTCCTGCACCGGTATTGTCGCCTCCGACCTCCCGAGCGACGCTGCTGGCGACTGTCACAGTACCTGCGGTGGGGTTACCTACCACACGTGGGGCGGTTTCAACTGTCGTAGCGGCGGTGGCGGGGTTGGTCATCGTGGCAGCCGAGTCGAGCGTCACGGCGGTGGTGGCGGGGTCGGTCGTCGTGGCGGCGGGGTCGAGCATCACGGCGGTGGTGGCGGGGTTGGTCGTCGCGGCGGCGGGGTCGAACGTCACGGCGGTGGTGGCGGGGTCGAGCGTTGCGGCGGCGGGGTCGAACGTCATGGCGGTGGTGGGGGGTCGAGCGTCGCGTCATGGACGTCGGTGCTCGCAACCGTCGCACCCGCATCGCCGCTCGCGCTTGCAGCTGCCAACGTCGAAGCCCTGATATTGACGCGAGATTCTGTCGCCGACGATGAAGCTTTCTTTGGTGCCATCCTTGTTCGGATCTAGAGGCTTGCTCTTGTCCTCCCCACGGACGGCGCCAACTATTGTGGTTACAGACCAGACAGAGAAAGAGAGAGTATGGTAGTCATCAAGAAAATCCAAAAAGGAATAATTCTAAGAAGGAGCAATGAGAGTAATAATCAAGAAGCTTTATAGATTATACAAGTCGCTGTGCATTGATTAAATAAACCAACCAAGTCATATGTTTTAGTAGAGCTATCTAGATCATATAAAGTCATATATCATATAGCAATGTCAAAAGCAGTCTTGAGCATGATTAAGCAATTTATATTAATAACAGGCATGTCAATAATGACCAAACCAATTATAAAGAGCACAATGAGATATAACAACAAAAAGTCAAAGCCTAAAAGTGAAGTAAATTTTAAATCCAGACGAGCTAACAGTCTCATATAACAACCTATTGCTCCACACTCAATTCATAGGCATGTGACATGATTGTAGCATACTTCTTTTCATAATGAAATGCTTGTAGCATACTTGCTTTAGATAGTGGCATTCTTGAGCATACTTCTTTACATTTTGCGCACTTTTGTGCTTTTTCTTATTATTCACCATGGCATGCTTGAAGTATACATCTTTTCAATTCTCTTTCTCATTTTTTTATAACATGCCAAATCGAGTGATCATAAAAAATCGCCATATGAAACATGCAAGCCTCATAGCCAAGATTTAAAATAAGACTCACAATCAAGCTAATCCTTTTCGATGAACATCGTAGAGTACAATCTATAATCAATCTAGTCAAAGTATTCCGTCATATCATATTTTAGTTCAAGTATTGCAAATTAATTATAATCAGTAATGATCAAAGCTACACAACATATAAGTAAATATGATAAAGAGAGCTCTACAACTCATTTAATTTCAATGGCTTAGACTTATTGATTTATTTGACAAGGATAATAAACAAAGCTTCTGAAATTTTTAAACAACAAGCTCCCCCTCAGAATAATACCATAAGATGTAATACGCCCAACTCACTTCATAAATAAGGAAAACGAGAAGTATCAAGCGATTTCGTGTGCATATTAGCAACTTGAGAATTTAACAAGATGTAAGACAACATCACCTTTTCCACATAGTCTCTCAAAAAGTGAAATCTCTTGAAAGCCATCAAAGAGAGTGAATAACCATCAATTGTTCCAATCAAGTAATGATGTAAAAGACCAGAACTCAATCTAGCTCATGTTCTCCATCCCTATCAGCTGTTCTTACATCACAATAAACATTGATCTCATAGTACTAGAGTTAGTGAAATAAGATATAGGAATCCAGTACTGAGACACATGACGAATAGGAGCAACAAAGCTAGAACCAAAATCACGTGCATGTGGATGATCAAAATGCCAAAAAGAACGTGACTTATTTGAATTATATCCCAAACCAGCATATGAAACAGATTTAAAATCATCATAAAAATTCTCTAAAAACTTAGCTTTCACATTAGTTCTAGGAACAAAAGAGATTGCACATTTTTGGCTTAAAGCATTCAATCTTTCCTTCTTCTCTTTCTTCGCACGCCTAAAGTAAAATTCATGTAAGTGTCCATCTCTTCCACAGTAGGTGCAATGGAATTTAACAAAACCCGAATTCTTTTGAGATGATGAGCTAGCACCTACATTATTATTCGATGAACTTTGCACAAAGCCAGCAGATTTAAACACAGTTTGTTTTGGTTCAGATGTTACTTCAATTTTTCCAGGTTCAAGAAGCTTAACAATCTTAGGAGGATTATTCTTGGCATGCTCAATAAAATTAAATCCTAGACCATGATTTTTCACACTTATTTTTGACTTGTCTAGAATCATATTCAGATTTTTTTTGCCAAAAGAGAATCTCTCTAAAGTGTCCTTAAGGTACTTATTTTCTTTAGCTAAAGTAGGATAAGTTGAGCACTCAAAATGTTCATTCACAAAATTCTTAGAAGCACTAGACTGAGCCAATATTTCTTTTTCGGCGAAATTATTAAGTTGTCTAGTCAATGCTTCTATTTCTGTCTTAAGCTTAGGACAATTAGAACAAAAAGATATCTCATGATAAAGCATCTGTTGGATTGTTTCCTGAGATGAATTAAGTCTAACTTCTAATAATTCATATTTAGAACAAGTTTTAGAATGAATATTTGAAATACTTGAGCCTAAACATGAAGAAGAACTAAACTTGAGCTTTCCAATTTCATCATTAGCACATTTCAATTTTTCATCACAAGAGTCATGTGCTAATCTTAATTTATCAAATTTAGCAGTTACATCTCTAAGTTGATCCATGTTTAAAGCATTAAGTGACCTAGCATTCTCTAACCCAGAATGTAAAATTTGACAAAACTCACAAGATTCATCATCAGGAATTAAAACTCTAAGTCTTGCAATTTTAGAATTTAGAGATTCAAACAAAGTATCGTATTTATTAATCTTTTTATATTTCTTTTCTAGCAAAGTACCAAGTTTAGCAACAGCTTTAGCTAAATCATCATAACAAGGGTCTACCTCATTGTAGTTGTCGCTGTCAAGATCATCATTGTCGGTGGAGCTTTTGCTACTTGCCATTAGACACAACCCAATTAAATCTTTCTTGCCTTTGGGAGTATCATCCTCGCTGTCCGTGTCCACATCACTCAAATTAATTTGCTCAAGAGCCGAAAGAACACGATGCACCACCTTGTGATTCATATTGCACTTCTTTTTATTCTTGTTTTTTTCTTTCTCCATCTCTTCTTCCTTCTCATTCTCTTCCCTTGCAAATCTTGCTAGAAACTTTGACATTTGGGACGAATATGATTGAGATCACCATACTCATAGCACCTTTGAGGACCAAAATTTTCTCTTTCTTGATCTCACATTCTACAAAGCTCTTGTGAAGCGTGTAGAGAGGAGTGCCAAATCATCTTCCAGGAGTTGCTCTAGCTGTTCATCGGTTAGTGAAGACAAAGAAGACAAAGCATAGCTAGTAGAAGAATTATCACCATTAGACTTGCTAGATTGTAAAGCTAAAGCAATTGATTTATTACCATTATTTTTTCTAGCAAAAACATCTAATTCATGAGTTTTCAATTCATCTAATTCTCGTATGCATGCAAAGCACCAAATCCATCATATCTCAAAAACCATGCCCTACTAATTGTTTTTTCACTCCCAAATCTCCTGCCACGCCGCCGCATGCATATATACACACACGCACACACACGCACACACACACACACACACACACACGCCGCCCCTGTAACACCTATTCAATCTCTACTTGAAACCCTAATACAACTCGTTCAACTAGGCCTAGGCCTTTTTTACCTCAACTAGGCTTTTGGCCCACTAATTTTCAAGGGACCCGAAACCCTTCCTAACACGGGTTTTTTTTTCACATTTCCGACTTGTCAACTCATCACATGTCAAAGCCTCCTGGACCGCACCTCCCGTAGCATCTCCACGCATCTCCAACTCCTACCAAGCAAGGGGGCGCAGTAGGTGACTCGTGTCGTCTACCACACCCTTCGAGCCCAAGGAGAAGACCATTTTTGCAAAAATGGCCGTTCAGGAGCCAAAATTGAAAAAAATGTTACTCATTAATAAGTGCTAAGCAGCACTATTCAACACTGTAGCGCTATTATTTAGCACTGTTACTCATTAATTAATGCTAAGCACAATTAATTAGCACTAATAGTAAATGATTAGTGCTAATTAAGGTATTAAATTAATAGCATTTTATTTAGTGCTAATTATATTTAATTAGTGCTAATCATATAGTGCTAATTAAGTATGCACGATAATTTATTGTACCCACCATTAATTAGTATTGATTGCATTTTACCAGTGCTTTAATTAATCCTAGTTAAAATTAGAAGTCTTTCATGGGATAAAATTCAGGATCTACTCCTGTTGCTACTGTCTTGCTCCGAAGATAATGTTAGTGATATGCCCTAGAGGCAACATGGAGATGTTGTATATATCACATACTATGTTTATGATACATTACTTTGTTCCTTGAAATAGACATTGTCATTATTGATCAATGAGTATGTGACTTATTCATGAGACTCTTAATGCCAAAATGTTGCTATTTCTAAATGATCCCTGATCATATATCATATGAGGAACAAATATGATTCAAAGATCAGCATATGTATTGATTGATGATCATGTCTCATGGATCATGGTATGGTGATACCAAATCAATAATATGGGCATGTGTTGGTGAACATATGTTGGATAGACCCGCCATGAGACACTGCAGAGATTCCATGTGTCATCAGTTGGTCTCAAGTAGTATTTATGTAGAATCCTTAGACTTGAGATCATCATGGTTCCCAACATGCGTGGTAGCTTATTTTGGGACTACTAAACACTACTCCGTAACTGGGTAGTCATAAAAGTAGTCTTCGGGTTTGCCATGAAACATGTAGTGGGATGTGAATGATCAAGATAGAATTTGCCCCTCCTTGTGGGAGATATCTTTGGGCCCCTCGATGTAATGGATTATGAAAGTGCATGGCCATGCCAAGGTGATTGAGGAGTCAATCACAAGTTTATAATCCATCACGGAATCGAGAGAGTGATTGAGCTATTAAGAGGATGACACAGGTCTCGCCTTGAGCTCAATCTATATCGTTAGGCAAAGGGATTCGTACATGAGAACATTACAGGTTCAGCCGATATGATCTTTACGTATACTTTGGGGTTAATATGTCTTACTAGAGGCCGCTATTAACAGGTTGACCAGAAAGGCGTTTTCGGGTCGCGACCAAGTATACGTGAACCTACAGGGTCGCATGCTTAACGGGTTGGAACACTAATTCAAATATGATTCGGATGTGGGCTCATTTCGGATAGAGATCCGAATAGACTCCTATTGGGCCTCGGTCCACAAGGCCCAAGTGAGGAGGTCTATATATATGGTGGCGAGGGGTTGAGGGGAAACGCTTCTAAAAAACCTCTAGCATAACCCTAGCCGCCACCTCCCGAGCCAAACCCTAGCAGCTCACGAGTGCTAGTACACTCGCGATCGGTGTTCCAGCCCCGGACGTGTGGATACCGGTGGAGGCGCTGCTCGTTGCGGTGTTGATCGGCATCAACAACCTACAGATTGGATCTGCTCGTGGTGTGGTTGATCGTGTGGAGGAGACGATCTGTTCGGGACGATCGGCTAATTCCACTACTACCTCGACGCGCGTGGTTAGATCGGTTTCTCCAACTCTTCTTCCGCTGCGCTGCGCGTCTAGTGGTAACCATCCATAATCCCTCCTTAGCATGATGTCCTTGTGTGCGCGGTAGAAAAGTTTTATTTTCTGCTTTCGTAGCCTACGCGCAATCCTTCAGATAAGGCAGGAATCACAGGTGCATCATACATCCCACTCCTCTTACTCCTGTCACGCGCACTATCTCTCCCTCACAACTGCTCGCTTGTAAAGATTGAAATAGCCAGACGACGTAGACAAATGTGCATGTCCTGCCTTCTTATTGCGTAGTATAGAATGAACTCCAACAGTGAATTTGTATGGCACATAAACGGTTCAAGTGAAAGTCTTATGTTAAATTTTCATCTCATGCGGACAACAAATGCTCTCTTGTATGGTTGACAGAGATGAACGGCGTAGGAAAACGCGTGTGTATTGACTCCTATTATTTTTGTTGTGTAGTACGGAATGAATTCCAGCGATGAATTTTTATGGCATGTTAGTGGTTCAATTAAATGTCTTGTGTGAAGTTTTCAGCTCATTCAGACAATAAATGCTCGCTAGTATGGTTAGTGGAGACCAATGGCGTAGAAAAAATACATGTGTTGACTTCCATTATTTTTTTTACATAGTACAGAATGGATTTCAGCGGCAAATTTCTATGGCACATTAGTGGTTCAAGTGAAAGCCTTATGTGAAATTTTTAGCTCATTCGGACAACAAATGCTCGCTTGTATGGTTGGCGAAGATGAATGGCGTAGGAAAAACACGTGTATTGACTTCCATTATTTTTGTTGTGTAATACAGAATGAATTCCAATGATAAATTTATATGCCACGTTAGAGGTTCAAGTGAAAGCCTTATATGAAATTTTCAGCTCATTCGGACAACAGATGCTTACTTATATTGTTGGCAGAGGCGAACAACGTAGGAAAAAACACGTATGTCGACTTCCATTATTTTACTGTGTAGTACAAAATGAATTCTAGCAGCAAATTTTAGATTGAGCTCTGTTAGTCTCTTGATGCAATATGAGTTAGTACAACATGTTTACAAAGCAAAAAGATCTCTTTTGTACGAAAAAACTGATTTCACCAATTCTTTCTCATGAGACGGCTTGCCATTGCACTAGGCATGAACTCAGGGGGAGTTTTGGATGACCTCGACTAACTTCTTAAGCTTATTGCTTGGAGTAGTCGCATAAGGCTTGAGATCTAGCACATAACAAAACTTGGGTTGGAAACGACCATGAGCTTTAAAAAGACAATATTTTATGTGCTCAATTTGCTTAAACTACAAAAAGAACCAAGTACTTGTACCAATGTTTCATTCTTGAGCATAGCACTCTAGTTGGTTTCAATATTAGCTTCTTGGTTCCGCTTAGCTTATTGACATGACCTGCATCATCCTTGGATATCTCTAGCTAGACTTTGCTTGTTGATGGCTTGACTTGCTCACAAATTGCACTACATTTCAGATTGTCATCTCTTTGGTTTAGCTGACATATACATATCTTGTCATGATCTAGATAGCCTTTTGTTGAGTTATGGCTTAGTGTAACTCTTTATGGTCATTATGGATAATTCTCATGGCTCTAAATGCTTAGAATAAATAAACTTCAGTCATTTTCATCCATTGTCATGACATATTCTCTCCTTTGCATCCTTGATATGTTTATTGCCAAAAGGGAGAGAATAGATGAGAAAAAGTCTTTTGGGATCCTTCTAGAGCTTTGGAGATCAATTTGCTCTTTCAGTTGTTGCTCTAGTGTTTCCTTCTGTCGACATGGTCATTAGCTTCAGTTTCTTTCTTTGGACCATGTTGGACTCTTCAAACTCAAACTCAACTTTGTGCTTTTTCTAGGTTTGTCAATATACTCATCAAGGGAGAGATTGAGAGACCATGTGGAGGTCATCCTGTGTGTATGATGAGTAATTGACATCGGTTTAGGAAAGTCGAGTTTGGTTTGTGTGGTTCGGACCATGTCATTGCGTGGTGCAATCGTTTCGATCGGACTTGGTCAAAAGCGGTCGGACGTGATTAGGACGTTTATTTTTCGTTTCGATCAGTTTGGGCTTTATCATGTTATTGTATGGTTACAATATTTCGAGCGGTGCTATGTGATTTGTTTCTTGTCTGTGTTGGCTGCAGGACATCGAGGCGGAGTCGTGGCGAGACACGGTGGACCGGACTAGGCGCAGGTGGCGCTGAGGTCAGAATGGTCGGGAGGTGTCGAAGACGGCGAGGGTTCGAGGTGGCTGCGAGGCTTGCAAGGCAAGAAAGGAGGAAGTTTCCTGGAAGGTGCGCGAGGGGCGTTTTGGTGAATACGCAAAGCTGCACTAAAGGAAGTGGATTGTGGGTAAAGCGCAAAAGGTTAATGGGCAAAGTAATGGTGAACCCATTAGTGGAGGCTATAAATAGAGAGGGTGTTCTCTAGTAGTCCTCATGGATTTTAAGGAGAAATAGTGTGCTGAAATTAAGAGAGAGTGGGTGTAAGAGTTAGGGTTTTATTTGGTTCTCTCCTTGTATGGAAAATGAGTGTATGAAGTGTGTGCTTCTAGGGCTTCATTTCCATGTGAAAATCTGGTTGTTGGTTGTCTCTATGGGTGTTGTGTTGCCCAGGATATGGGATGACTAAACCTTTGTAAACATTCATCTTTTATAATCATGTATCTCTCTTCGTCTCATTATGAGAGTTCTTGTTTTAGAGTTTTGTTGGCTCTAGTGATTTCTCCTCTGCTCTCAAGTTTACTTTGCTCTTAAGATCCCTTAAGTTTTTAATTTCAGTTATGCATTCTTTGTTCAGCCAGCTCCTTGCTCTTTTGTTCTCATCAGAGTTCTTGGTTATTATCGATTTTCTTTGTTGAATGCTTGGCTGTGGTTTGTGCTCTCAAAAATTAATTTGAAACCATCTGCTCCTCTGTCCGGCCGGCCACAAGCCTTGCACTTCTCTTCTTAATCTTTTTCTCTTTGATTCTCTGTTCGGCAGCTCTTGAATGCTTTTTCCTTTTAGCTTTTAATGCTGATTTCTTTTACTGTTTGTCTCTCTCGGCAGTGTGATCATTGGCCAATGGCAAGGAAAGCATGCAGTAGTCTCTCTTCTTCTTTTTGTGCTATTTTCATCCTTACTGCATGCAGTTCAAATGACTTTGTTTCAGTTGAATTTTTTGCTATTTAATCGCTGATCTAAGCTGATTTCAACCGTGCTGCATGCAGTCCGGATTTCCATTTCTTCGGTTATTTTCTGTACCAATTTGTTTCGGTTTTGTTTTTGGTTCTCTATTTCTTGTGTTCGGGCAGGAGGTGAAAGATTCTTTTGATCCCTTGTTCCCAACCTATCAAAACTGCTAGTACTTTCTTTTGGCAGCATTGATCTCTTTGGCAGTTTGCCACTTTAGTACTCTTGGTAGCTTGCTTTCCCAGGGTTCTTAGCTTCCTTTTAGCAGTAATTTCTTTTCGGCCAACAGGTGCAGTACTTAATTTCTGTGATCTCTCTGTTGTGTTGATTTGTCCCAGTTCTCCTGGCATATCTCCTTCTCTGTATGTTTGAGGTTACAGTGTCTTCTTTGTAGCTCTGTAGCTATCGGAGAAGAATATCTTTTAGTGGATATCTGTGGGGGAGATTTTTTAAAGACGACATTTGTTGTAGGGGTGGCCCCCAACTAATCCCAGCAGGCCTGGTAGAAGGTTATAAGGCCCAGAATAGGCCATGTGTAATGACATAAGTGCCCCTGAAGGGGATACTCAGCTGTAAGGGTATAATTGTAAAAGCACTCCCCATGTATATACATATGGAAGACAGGCCATGGGGAGGACCCAAGCTATTACCATCACTTACTCCCAACTCTCCACTACCATCTCTCTCTCTGTTTGGTCTGTAGCCACAACAGTTGGCGCCGTCCGTGGGGAGGACAGGAGCAAGCCTGAAGTCCGAAGAAGGATGGCACCGAAAAAAGCTTCGTCGGTGGCGGCGAAGGGGAAAAAGGCGGTCGGGTCGGAGCGTCGCATGGGCACCAGGGCCTCGGCATCGGCTGCTGCGGGCGTGGACGACGACGCAGGCGCGGTGGTCGACACCGCCACTGGCGCTGCGGCGGCCAACCCCGTCACTGGCGCTGCGACGACTGACCCCGCCACCGGCGCCGCGACGGCCAACCCTGTCACTGGCGCTGCGACGACCGACCCCGCCACCGGCGCCACGACGGCCGACACCGCCACTGGCGCTGCGGCGGCCAACCCCGTCACTGGCGCTGCGACGACTGACCCCGCCACCGGCGCCGCGGCGGCCAACCCTGTCACTGGCGCTGCGACGACTGACCCCGCCACCGGCGCCGCGGTGGCCAACCCCGTCACTGGCGCTGGACGACTGACCCCACCACCGGCGCCGCGACGGCCAACCCCGTCACTGGCGCTCCGACAACCAACCTCGTCACCCTCGCCGCGACGCTCACCGGCAGCTCGGGAGCTCGCGAGGCGATCGTACCTGCGCCGACCCGTCCGCTGGGCGCGCTGGCGGCCCCGCCCGCGCAGGCGGTGGAAAGCGCCCTGCTGGCGGCCCTCCAAGCGTTCCAGCAGGAGCTAGGGGATCTTCGTGGGGCTGTCCGTGACATACAAGAGGCTCGAAGCCAGCAGGCCGCGCCAGTGGTCGCGCCGGAGCCCACGCCGGAAAGGGCGGACAGCCGCGACGCCCCCACGTCCAGCCGCGTGCCGCTGCGGCGCGTCGATCTGGAGTCCCCGCTTTCGGCAGGACTGCAGCAGGCGGCGTGGCCCGAAGACTTCAAGTTCCCCAGTGTCATCGAGTCGTACAAAGGTGATACGGACCCCCGCGAGTTCGTGCGCGTGTACGAAACCGCAATCGAAGCCGCGGGCGGAGATGACACCACAAAGGCGAAGGGACTCCCCCTCGCGTTGCAAGGAGTGGCGCTTTCCTGGTTTTTTACCATAGAGCCAAACTCCATCTACGCGTGGGGGCAGCTTCGCGACCGCCTTCACAACAACTTTCAAGGAAACTACGTTGAGCGAGTCGACGAAGACCAGCTCTTTGCCGTGAAGCAGAAACCTTCGGAGAAGCTCCGAGACTACTTCAAGCGCTTCGCGAAGATACGATGCCAAGTCAAGGATGTCAACGAAACCACCGTTGTCAATGCAGCCATACAGGGCCTCCGCCCGGGCCCCATGGCTCGGCGAAGACCGAAGACCCGCCAAGGGACGGCTCTGCGAAGGGAAAGCGCAAGCAGGAGTCGTCGAAGGACGCACTTGAACACAAGGACGCCCCGCACAGGGAGACGTCCGATAGGCCCAGGCGCGGCCAGCAGAAGTCGCGGCGAGGCCGACAGGTCTTCGACATCGAAGGTGGCTCCGAAGAAACCGCCCCCGCGGGTCGGGGCGGCCGGGGGTGCCGAGGCCGGGGGCGCGGCCGTGACCGGGGCGCGACGATAGAGGCCGTGGAGATTACGACGACCAACACCAGGGGCTGTGGTGCGCAGTCCACGGTCGCAGCAACCACGACACGCGCACGTGCACCTCTATCGCGGCGCTCCATGACAGCATCACCAGGGACAGGAACCAGGAGGCACGCCCGCCCGTGGTAGCCCACGTGCAGCACCCATACGAAGCCCCCATGCACATTCAGGCACAAGGGACGCAGCCCTACGAGGGCCCTCTGCGAATTCAGGCCCATGTACAACAGCCTCAGGGAGGCCTCTTGCAGCTACAGGCTCCAGATGCCGCCCACCACAGGGTTATCAATGTCATCTCCGGAGGCGCCTCGCTGGAGTTCGCCTCGACACGACAGCGGAAGGCCTACGTACGGAGGCTACACCACGTGGCGGCATAACCAGCGCAGGCACCGCCGGACTGGGCGCAACACGAAGTCACGTTCACACCCGCCGACGCCCAAGGCGTGGAGCTCCCTCATCACGACCCCCTGGTCGTCCGGGTCGCCATAGCAGGATGCGATATGGGACGCGCCCTAGTTGACGGCGGCAGCTCCGCGAACATTCTGTTCGCGGCAGCCTTCGACCAGATGGGGATCCCCCGAAGCCGCCTCGGCCCATCGGCAAGGATTCGGAGGACAACCCCTACGGGCGCTCGGCCAAATATGCCTGCAGGTCTCCTTCAGCCAGGGCGACAATGCAAGGGTCGAAGATGCCACATTCGACATCGTGGATCTCCCATACCCTTACAACGCCATACTGGGGCGCCCAATCCTTAACTCCTTCGGGGCGGTACCGCATCACGGCTATTTATGCATGAAGCTCCCGGGGCCGCGGGCCATCATTACCGTTCGTGGCGACCAGGACAAGGCCCGGCGCATCGAGCATGGCACTAGATGTCCCCGTCGCGGCAACCAGCGACGCACTTAGGGTCGGCACCGCAGCGCGGGGACCCACGACGTCATCCGAGGGCGGCTCGGCTAGCCCGGCAGGTAGCGCAATCACTAGAGGCTTCGGCCGCGCCGAACACAGACGGTTAGTACCCCCCCGGCATATGTAATCGCTCACCCGCGCAAACGGGAAGGTAATAAAGTTCCGTTTGTCGCCAATCTATTATCATTGGGCAAAAGTACGCGGCGAGGCCGCGCGGGGGCTTCGCCCACGCGCGTGCTCCTGCAGTATAAACCAAAGACGCACGTTCGCGTGTGCACTCTCCGTCAAAGACACGGGCATGAGTATAAACGAAGACGCACGTTCGCGTGTGCACTTTCCGTCAAAGACACGGGCATGAGTATAAACGAAGACGCACGTTCGCGTGTGCACTCTTCGTCGAAGACACGGGCATGAGTATAAACGAAGACACACGTTCGCGTGTGCACTCTCTGTCGAAGACACGCGCATGAGTATAAACAAAGACGTGTTGGAGGACGCCTCTGCACGCACTCCACGGAGTATAAATAAGACGCGAATGTTTTCCCTGCGCACTCTACTGAGTATAAACAAGACGCGAACCCCGCGCACGCCAGGGACCTCGTCCTTGTGCGTACTCTCCGGAGTATAAATAAGACGCAGATGTTCTCCCTGCGCACTCCACGGAGTATAAATAAGACGCGGATGTTTTCCCTGCGCACTCTACTGAGTATAAACAAGACGCGAACCCCGCGCACGCCAGGGACTTCGTCCCTGTGCGTACTCTCCGGAGTATAAATAAGACGCGGATGTTTTCCCTGCGCACTCTACTGAGTATAAACAAGGCGCGAACCCCGCGCACGCCAGGGACCTCGTCCCTGTGCGTACTCTCCGGAGTATAAATAAGACACGAATGCTGTCCCTGTGCGCTGGGCAAAACGCAAATGTGGCGCGAACCATGCATGGCTGTCGACCGCGCACCTCCTCAGCGCGTCGAAGCTCGCCTTCGCACACCACAGGACGTGTACGCGAGGCGCACCGCGGAAGCCAACTCCGAGAACTTCAAGGAGTACCGACGCAACGCCAGAGGCTGACCCCAGCGACAGAGCGTGCGCGGGGTACAGGGTACACCAGAGGCTACCCCCACCTCGGGGTAGGGAGTGCGGAGGTTCGCCTTCGCACGCGCCAGTCTACGGACTTTAAACAGGCCGTAGTGCGGAGGTCCGCCTTCGCACGCGCCAGTCTGCGGATTTTAAACAGGTCGTAATACGGAGGTCCGCCTTCGTACGCGCCAGTCTACGGACTTTAAACAGGCCGTAGTACGGAGGTCCGCCTTCGTACGCGCCAGTCTACGGACTTTAAACAGGTCGTAGTGCGGAGGTCCGCCTTCGCACGCGCCAGTCTATGGCCCCTAAACAAGCCGTAGCGCCCCGGGAGTGCTTGCGCACCCACTTCGGCTAGGCAGGCGGGGCCCCCGCGCAACTACTGTCAACGGCATACTTCGAATGCGGAGACTTCCCGAGGCACAATGCGCAGCGCATATCCTAATTGCCAGATGTATACATCGGGAAAATTTTACAAGTACAAGGGCCCGCCAGCACATCTGCCGCTCTAAGCCACTATCCGGCGGGCTCGTCCTTAACACGCGCTAAGGCCAGGACCTCGCCTGAAGAGCGTCGGCCCGCCCAAAAGTTCAGCGACTCCTCGGCCCTTTGCCAGCGTCGAAGGCGCCGCCGGGTTGCAAGGCCGGACGCAAGCAGTCGTCCCCAGCAAGGAAGCTGCCCGGGGCACAGGTCAAATGGTCAGCACAAGCGCGCATTTCATTCACAAAAAGGGGCGGACATTACAACGCACACCTACACCTAGCCAGCCCGGCGTCGCACCTGTGAATCCTCGGCGCCTTCGGAGGTCCCACCGCAATTCTCGTCGCGTCGGGGGAACCGGTCAAGGCTCCCTTTCCCGTAAAGGGACTTCCGGAGCTCGACCTGTGCGGCGGCCACCCCAGTGTAGTCCCAGATCCGCTCGTAAAAGTGCTTTACGGCGGGACGAACGGCGCGGACGGCGCCGGACATTACTCCAGCCCCGCTGGGCATCTCCAGCTGGGGGTCCTCCAGCCTGGCGATGTGCGTGCAACCACGGTGTCGTAGGAGCGCGCACACCATACACGACGCCACGTAGGCGCGGTGGTCGCCGAAGTTAGTCGCGGCACCACGCGCAGCATAGGCGGCATCCTTGATCCAGCGAAGGGTCCGCAACACCTCCTCTGGGCCGAAGGCGTGGTCCGGCACTCCGGTCACAAGCCCTTCGATGTGGCTTTCCAGCGCTTGCATGGCATCCCATGCAACCACCGAAGCCTCGCCAAGCGTCCCGTCACGCTCCGCTAGAGTTAAGGCGAGTTCACCTTTCTCCTTTTCTAGCGAGGCGACTTGTTGCAGAAGGCCGTCCCGCTCCGCCGCGAACTCCTGCCGCATCACCTCCGCGGCCGACTCCCGCGCCGGAGCGGCAAGTCCCTCGGCATGCGCCTTCGCCGCGGCGCACTCCGCTTCCAGCTGGCGGATGCGGGCATCCTGCGCGGAACGGACTCCCGTGGCTTCGCATAGCCCCTCCTCGGCGACCCGCAGCCTATCTTCGAGCGCCCATTGCGCATGAACATAGGCCGTTTGCAGGGCTTGCCCCAGCACCAGTGTCTGCAGGGCGAAACGACTTAGCAAGCTCAGCATGGCCAAGCATCGTCGCATAGGTAGGTACTTACCCTCACCCCCGACACCTCGAAGGCGTCCCCGAGACGCTCCACTCCGTAGGTATGAAGCGCCTGCTGGCTGACGCTGGCGGCCGCGCCATCCACGATCCCATGCCACGCCCTCAGCGTCTCGGACGGAGGAACGAAGTCCGAGGGACTCGGGCGCACGACGTTCGCGCCGTCCGCGCCAGGACCTCCATGTCCTGGCAAAGGCTCCTCCTCCGGAATAAGTGACGCTACAGACAGCGACGCAGGTGAGTGCCGCAAGACGCAACGAAAGCACCAGGGAAGCCAAACCACCTTAGCTTCGGTAGCGGAAGGAGGGCTCCGGGGGCCCGCCACCCCGACGGTGGCGCAAGTGCCCGCAGAAGGCGCGGTCCCGCCAAGAGCAGAAGCCTCCGCGTTAAGGGCCGGCGCCGACCGTTCCTGCACGGCGGACGGCACGGCCTGAAGGGCAGTGAAAGCGCGCGCTGCAACAACCTCGGCATATGCGTCGGAGTCCCACAAGCTCCCGATGCCCGTCGCTACGACGAATCCCCTCGACGTCCTATGGAGCTCCGGCCGCAGACACGGCCGCTTAGCCGGAGCAAGGGGCGACGACGCCGCTCCAGCAGCCGCTGACAGAGAGGCCCCCGCGACTGCAGCACCCAGGGGCGAAGCTCCCGCCGTGGCAACCTCTGAGGGGGGCACCCCGGTCCCGGCCGCTGCTGCCCGTGAAAACCCAGCTCCGCGCGCCCCCACGGTGGACGTCTCCGGCGTTATTACGGCCACGGTCGAAGGCACCGCCCCAGCACCACCGGTCCCCCCGGATCCTGTCTCGACGACCGCCACGGGCGACGAGACTTCTCCTCTCCGGCTGCTCGTGGTGAGCCCGCCGTCCAGGCACCCGCCGAGGATCCGTCGCCCCCGGCGTCTGCGCCATCCAAGTCGGAGTCGGCGTACCTCGCCGAATCCGACTCGGCGTCTGCCGTACCATCGGGAGCGCTAGCAGCGGCACCGGCAGCCGCTACACCAAGCACGGCAGACGCCCCACCACGACCCCTCTTGCGAGACGGCGCCTTCCTCCTCGTCGCGCCATCGTCTTGATGCGGCGGGCCCGGCTCAGCACGCTCCAGCACGGCAAGGCCCAAGGCCTCGCACACGCGGTTTATCTGCCCCAGCCCCGCCTCGGCGGTAGCGGACGCGCGCTGCTCGTGCTCCCTGCCGGTATACGGCCCTAGGAATACGCGCGCGGCTTGCTTTGCGTCCTCCAAGCGAACCCCTACAAGCAAGGCAGGAGTTGATAACCTATAACGCGTTTCGCGTGAGTAAAGGGGAGACACGGTCGAGGCTTACGGAGACCGGAGAGAGCCGGCAGTGCGCAGACCCATGGCGAGACATTGTCGTCTCGACGCTTCTCGGCGGCAAGGCGCCAGTCACTGGCGAGCGGCGACACGCCGTACATCACGTACTCCTCGGCGAGATCGCGCATGTTGAAACGGGCGGCCACGCCTACGAGCCGCCGGGCCCTCCGCCTGTCCTCGTCATCGAGCGTTCGGCCGGGCGAGGTCTTGAACGCGATCGGCCGGCCTGTACACTCAAGGTCGCTCCCGCTCTCCACGCGGTGGTAGAACCACCGCCTCATCCATTGAGACTCCCACTTCTCGCGAGTGGAGTTCGCAGGGAAGTGCTTGCTACAGGTTGACCGCAGAATAAAGGTGACGCTGCCGAAGCTCGACAGCGTCCCGTCCTTCCGATCCTTGCGCTGGCACCGTGCCTCGTGCAGGTAGGAGAACAATGAAGCACTAGGCCAGCACGCTCCCGAGCGCAAGGCCCAACTGTACACCGCGAGCCGGGCCACGGCGTTCGGAGTCAGTTGCGCCAGCTCCAGCCTGAAGGTCCACAGCACGTCGCCCACGATCGCCGCCGCCGGGATGCGGAGCCCCGCGTCGAAGAACACAACGAATACGAGCGCCTCCGACCTCTCGGGGCGCGGTTCCGTCTCATCGGCGGTGGGCAATCGTACCGCCTGGCGCTCGGACAGCTTCCCCGCACGCAGAAGCGCTTGGATTGTCTTCTCGGTCACGAGCGACGGGCCCAGCTCGCCGGAGAATGCGCCTTCCTTCTCCGCCGCCAGCCAGCACTTGTCCGCCGCCGCTGGGTCGCGTTCGCTGAGCGAGTACTTCACCTCTAGCGGCGAAGATCGCCGGCGAATGCCGCTGGCACTAGCCGCCTGGCCACGCTCGCCACCAGATGCCATAGCCTCTCGCAAAAGGGATATGGCGGCGAGATTACTACGGGAGTACGGAAGGCGATGCAAGCGAGAAGAGGGCGTAGAACTACGGGGGTGCGGTTCCGAAGACTATTTCAAGTCACCTTGCCCCGATGCCGAAGCGTCGCGACGGCCCACGTACCGGACGCGACCAAAATTATACAACGGCCCGTCCCGCACAATCCCCCATAACCAAAGACGAGGGGGCGGCCACAGCGGTAAGGACTGTCAGAGCACGACGCTCCAGTGGCCTCCCGCCGCGTGCCAACCGCCGCACGAGATAGCTGGAGCACACGAGCCCAGGCGTCGACACGCCTCTAGCCGTCATTAAAGCGCACCAATGGCCCATGGGATCGCAACCGTTCGCGTCCCGCTGCGCACGAGTAACAAACCACCGCGTACCCTACACGCGCCGAGGCGAGTCGCAGTGTACGCCAACCTAGCCCTGGCAAGCCGGGGGCTGGCGCGATTCCAGGAGCTTTTACAGCGCATGACCGCATCGTCAGAGCACAATCACCGCATGCGTGGCGATGTTCGCGGTGTAAAGTTGCAGCTCAGACCACCGCTGAGCCTCTACCGCGGCAGGCTCCAGCCGCGGCCTCGGCTTCAAGGATCGCGCGCGTCTACTTCGGCGAGGCGCCAGCTCCGCTGCCACCCGTTCGAAGGGTAGGGACGGAGCGTGTGCGTCTACTTCGGCTAGGCGCCAGCTCCGCTGCCACCCGTTCGAAGGGTAGGGGACGGAGCGCGCGCGTCTACCTCGGCTAGGCGCCAGCTCCGCTGCCACCCGTTCGAAGGGAAGGGGACGGAGCGCGCGCGTCTACGTCGGCTAGGCGCCAGCTCCGCTGCCACCCGTTCGAAGGGTAGGGGACGGAGCGCGCGCGTCTACCTGGGCTAGGCGCCAACTCCGCTGCCACCCGTTCGAAGGGAAGGGGACGGAGCGCGCACGTCTACTTCGGCTAGGCGCCAGCTCCGCTGCCACCCGTTCGAAGGGTAGGGGACGGAGCGCACGCGTCTACTTCGGCTAGGCGCCAGCTCCGCTGCCACCCGTTCGAAGGGTAGGGGACGGAGCGCGCGCGTCTACCTCGGCTAGGCGCCAGCTCCGCTGCCACCCGTTCGAAGGGAAGGAAACGGAGTGCGCGCGTCTACTTTGGCTAGGCGCCAGCTCCGCTGCCACCCGTTCGAAGGGTAGGAGACGGAGCGTGCGCGTCTACTGGGGGCGGAGCGCGCGCGTCTACTTCGGCTAGGCGCCAGCTCCGCTGCCACCCGTTCGAAGGGTAGGGGACGGAGCGCGCGCGTCTACCTCAACTAAGGCGTCAGCTCCGCTGCCACCCGTTCGAAGGGTAGGGGACGGAGCGCGCGCGTCTACTTCGGCTATGCGCCAGCTCCGCTGCCACCCATTCGAAAAGTAGGGGACGGAGCGCGCGCGTCTACTTCGGCTAGGCGCCAGCTCCGCTGCCACCCGTTCGAAGGGTAAGGGACGGAGCGCGCGCGTCCGCTGGGGACGGAGCGCGCGTGTCTACTTCGGCTAGGCGCCAGCTCCGCTGCCACCCGTTGGAAGGGTAGGGGACGGAGCGCGCGCGTCTACCTCGGCTAAGGCGCCAGCTCCGCTGCCACCCATTCGAAGGGTAGGGGACGGAGCGCGCGCGTCTACTTCGGCTAGGCGCCGGCTCCGCTGCCACCCATTCGAAGGGTAGGAAACGGAGCGCGCGCGTCTACTTCGGCTAGGCGCCAGCTTCGCTGCCACCCGTTCGAAGGGTAGGGGACGGAGCGCGCGCGTCTACTTCGGCTAGGCGCCAGCTCCGCTGCCACCCGTCTAAGGGTAGGGGACGGAGCGCGCGCGTCTACGTCGGCTTCGGCACCCTCGGCGGCAGCCCCGACACAAGCTCTGCCTCCCGGACGAAAGCGCAGGCGGCCACTTCGGCGTCAAGACCCGCGCGACAAACTCATGACCTGAACCGGCAGCAATTCAGACGCCTGGGCTTCCCGCTTTTTGGGAATGCAAGCCGCTGATGTGCGGCAGGTTTTGACGGGTTCGCATAGACAGATAAGTTTCAGTACATCAACATTCCCTCGCGATAGCGCCAGATTGGCGCAATCAGCAGAGGCAGATGAACTCAACCATATCTGTCTACGAGAACACGTCAAACCTTGCCATCTTCATACGGGAGCACGACGCGTGTGTAGGAGGTCGTCTTCTCGATCGCCACTCCAACCTGGCCGCAGCCGCGGCTTCGGCCTGGACCTTGGCCTCGAGGAGCAGACCGCGCGCACGATCCCGCCCGTTGCCACCTCCCGCACATGGCAAAAGCAAAGGTCATGTCGCGCAAAGTTTGGCTTGTTCTCCTTAACAGGCCACCTTCAGTGCATCAACATTTTTTCACGAAGTAATGCGGACGGGCTCCATCAGGAACCCCGACTGAAGGTAGGTCTGTTCAGGAGAACAGGGCAAACCTTGCCGTCATATGCAGACACGCAGCGCGAGGGCAGGAAGCGTGGCTGGCTACCGGTAACAGACGCTAACCAAGCTCCCAAGAAAAATGGACCTCCATCTGTACATCAACATCCCCCAAGCCGCTCAGCGTCGCTAGGGAATGTCGATGCACGGAAGGGGCCTATTTTAGGGGAGCAGCCTCTATCCAAGGATACGATGCAGGAACAACGTCGCACCCGCGCCGTATATATATACCCCATCACCGGGGGAGCCAACTGGCGGAAGTCCAACCGGCGGAAGCCCAATCAGCGGGGGAGCCAACCGGCGGAAGTCTAACTACCGCAAATCCGTTGCCACATTAAAATGGCCACGGCGTCTCAAAGGCCAGCACCGCGCCAAGCACGCTCCGCCACGTGGACCGCCAGAAGAAGAACGTCGCAGCGCGTCCGCTATCACTTCACGCGTGTGCGACGGCTCAGGGGCCCGCTACGCCTACCTATACCGACACAACGCCTCCGACTCGGCCCGGGCAACCCCGATCCCGCCACAACAGGGGGACGGAGCGCGCGGGCACGCCTACTTCGATGAGGCGCCAGCTCGGGACGGAGCGCTTGCACATCTACCTCAACCACCAATCCACGCGTCGGGTTCGGCTACGGCCTCAGCCCCCGGTCAAGTTCGGGAAAGTTCACAGGCCGCAGGGACAGAGGGGGCCAAAGGACTCGGCAACATGGCTTCGGCCCTGTGAAGCCCTTTACCATGAGAGGCTCCTGTTGTAGGGGTGGCCCCCACCTAATCCCAGCAGGCCTGGTAGAAGGTTATAAGGCCCAGAATAGGCCATGTGTAATGACATAAGTGCCCCTGAAGGGGATACTTAGCTGTAAGGGTATAATTGTAAAAGCACTTCCCATGTATATATATATATATGGAAGACAGGCCATGGGGAGGACCCAAGCCATTACCATCACTTACTCCCAACTCTCCACTACCATCTCTCTCTTTGTTTGGTCTGTAGCCACAACAACATTCATCCCCCTCTGTCGCCAATTTCGATCCAACAGAATTCTAGCGGCAAATTTTTATGCCACATTAGCAATTCAAGTGAAAGTCTTGTGTGAAATTTTAGCTCATTCAAACAACAAATGCTTGCTTGTATGGTTAGCGGAGACGAACAACATAGGGAAAATGTGTGTGTTGACTTTTATTATTTTTGTTGCGTAGTATGTATTGAATTCTAGCGGTGAATTTCTATGCCACATTAGCGGTGCAAGTGAGATTGCAATATGGAATTAGCAGCTCATTCGGATAACAACTGCTTGTTTGTTATAAGTTGAAATAGCCAGACGGTGTAGGCGAAAGTGCATGTTCTGTCTTCCATAATTTTTGTTGCGCAGTACAGAATAAATTCCAACAGCGAATTTCTATAGCACGTAAGTTGTCCAAGTGGAAGTCTTGTATAAAATTTTCAGCTCATTCGGATAACAAATGCTCGCTTGTGTAGTTGACAGAGACAAATAACGTAGGAAAAAACACGTGTGTTGACTTCCGATATTATTGCATGCCCTGTGCCGCCGCCTCCACCAAGCAACAAAATTTAAATACTATTAATTTAGCACTTGAATTAGCACTAATTAATTACTATTAGTACTAATTAATTATTATTAGTACTAATTAATGAGTTACGGTGCTAAATACTAGTACTACAGTGTCTAACAGTGTTCCTACCGTGCCTGCCGAGATTGGACGCCAGATCGTCCGGCCGCATGCCACGCTCCGGTGATGTGACAGGTGACAGTGATGTCTATCATATCTTTTGAGTTCGGAGAGAGATCTATTTTATAAAAAATAGGTTAGGGTATCAAAATTTTCAAAAAAAAAATGTTGCTAGAAGGCCATATATATGAACAGTTCAAAGCCCCTGGCTGTGCAGATTCACGAGAGAGTTCTACAAAGCGTGTTGGCCCTTATAAAAGCTGATGTGCTAGCAGCCTTGAACAGGGTGTTCACCATGGATGGGAGTAACTTCCATCTCCTAAACCAAGCCTTCATTACCTTTGTGCCTAAGAGGGCCGATGCGATGGAACTTAAGGATTGCAGGCCTATAAGCCTTATCCACAGCTTCGCAAAACCAGTGTGGAAGCTTCTGTCTACCCAGTTTGCAAGATATCTAAGCCCAATTGGTGCCGGAGTCACAAAGCGCATTCATAAAAGGTCGTCGTATTCAGAATAATTTCCTGTTAGCAAGGCAAATGGCTAAAGGTCTTCACCAAAAGAAGCCGGCAATTCTGCTAAAACTCGACGTAGCTGGCGCCTTTGACACGGTGAATTGGTCCTTCCTTCTCGAGGTACTGCTTCACTTGGGACTCGCCTCGGATCTAACAACCATTAAAGGGTTGCTGAAAGCCATCGACAAGTGTCATGGAGCCTGAAGCTAAGAGCATCCGCAACAGGTCGTTTAGGCTATCTACAACGTGTGCACGTAGGAGAGAGAAACAGAGAGAGAGTTTGAGTTGCCGCTACGCCTGACGATCGTCGCTTCACGGATTTCCATACCGAACGGGTCCCACGCATGGAAGAGTTGAGTTTCAGATGGACGTGCCGCTCTGTGGATGGGCTGGGAGGATTAAAAAAATAGGGTGGGACCAAAGAAAATTACTGTATATAGATCATCTATTGAAGGAGTAATCTTTACTTTTTATCTATAGTCTAGATGGACATGTCACATAGACATTATAGAGAGCAAACTTACTTTAGCCATTGCGGAAGCGAACCTGAAACTGCAGAAGTCTGAGCATCTATTCTAAAAATTTTGAGCCTGCCACCAGTGGTGGAACCAAGATTTGGCTACGCCCCAGGCTGAACTCTAACCACCTAAAACTAACGCCAATTTGTACCCATACCAGTATATCACGATATAACAAAAGTATATCATAATTGGCTAATTGTATTACTAATATGAAACTTGAGTTCAAATGTTCAATACTAAACAAGCAAACATAAAGCATTATATGAAGAACATAGCATGATCTCAAAGTACAAAAAATGTAACATAATAGAGATACAATTTGAGTACCTAAATTACGATGATTTGCTCTCTATCCTATCATGTCATTTCTTCATTGATAGTTGGATATGAACCAGAATCTGTAAAGACAACATATGAGAGTAAATCAAACATGTGTATGAATAAATATGAACAACACGAAGTCAACAACAGAAATACAATAGATTAAAAAAACATGAATAGCTAAACTATTATACACTTATACTCCTTTCCAGGGGTTAAAATGTAGCAGGTAAACTTTAACTCTTAAAAGGTTTATGCTGTAAACACTTGGTCAAAGCCAATATAATTTTCTGAGTGGAGCAAATGTATGGTAAAATGATAATCATATTAGTCTCTGAAATGAAAGCAAACAAGCCTCAATACTGGCCATACATATTCCCTTTTCTCCAAATGTTAATGACCATGCCTAAATGCCTAATGACCAGTTAGAGACTGGCCAGCAACAAATTATAAAGTATGTTTGCAAGATGAATGATTTTAGTTTAGAAATTTATTGCCATCCTTCTCCCATCATCACTCATCAGGGAACAAAATATGTAATGCTACCATGACACTCCACCAACAGATACTAATCCAGTAATCCCTCTTTTATCATTCACATAGCCATTGTATCCTTGATGCAAGAAATATACTTAGATTCCCAAAAATCATAAAGCACCATTTTTTACCAAGATAGCATAAAGCCATAAACTGTTCGGCAGTCGGCACCAATTGGTCGGGCGGCGCCGGGAGGCGGGGAGTCGCCCAGATCTGAGACGGGATGGCGGAGGGCCAGAGGCGACGAGGCGGGGGCAGATCTGAGACGGCGGTTGGCAGAGGCGATGAGACGGCGGAGGGCCGGAGGCGACGAGGCGGCGGTCGGCGGAGGGTCAGAGGCGACGAGGCGGAGGTAGATCTGAGACAGCAGTCGGCAGAGGCGATGAGACGGCGGCGGCGACGAGCGGTTGCGGTGCGGTCGACGAGCGTTTGCGGCTTGCGGTGCGGTGTGGCGACGCTGCCGCGCTGGATCGGCGCCCGCCGGCCGGCTTCTCACTTCTGCGGTTTTGCCTTGTGCTGCTGCTGGCGACAAGGCGTCTCACTTCTGCGGTTCGGCGGTGCTGCCTTGTGCTAGGGTTTCCCTCTGTCTGAGCGACCGGCGCCACAAGTAGCACGTGAAATCGTGAAGGCTTGGGCCGCGCGGAGACAATGGTGGGCCATGCGGAGACTGGTGGGCCGCTGGCTTAGTGCTGAATTGTGAAATATATATATAGGCTACTTGGGCTGAATACTAGTAATAATACCTCGGGCTGATCTGGGCTATACACTACAAATTTTCTCATGCCCCGGGTTAAAGTCCACCTTGCCAGGGGCCCAATTCCGCCCCTGCCTGCCACTGATAGTTCGACTTGCAAAGTTAGACAGTTTAAATTTGTGTCTTCAGGTTAAATTACGTTCATAAGTGTTTTTGCTTTTTGTCGATATTCATGTGCTAATGTCATTGCTCATAAATGTTGCTTACGAGTTGTTGATTTTATATTTGCGTAGCGCGAGCGGTGCTGCATAATACTAGTTTTCTTGTCGATGATCAGGGCTACATAATACATGTCTTTTTTTCTTTACATTAGTGCTGCAGTTGACACTAATACTACTATTAGTGGTCGTTTGTTAACATATTTTGTAAATAGATTTTGCCAAAACATGATTTGTTTAAGTTTTATAATACATATTTCAAGTTGTAGTCTGGTTAGGATAGCACTTAATGGAAACAATGAAAAGCTAAAACTACTTTTTAGTTAGTCTTCTATTTATATTTTGAGTTTTGTAAATGGGCGAGGGTGGTTTTTCAAAAAACTCAAAAATTTGAATTTTAGCAAACTAGTTCTCATTGTCCTAGTTAATTTTATGCTGGACTGGGCAAACAAGATTTTAGGTGAATGGACCCTAAACCTAATTTAACAAAATCTGATCTTACTATATATGCATATTTTACAAAATGTGACGCACTGTTTTATACAACCTCCGAATTCAAACTAGGCTCATTCATGGACAGTTTGGCCCGTTCAGCATGGCCCGCCAAGCCCGAATATTCTAGACCGGGCCTAGGATTTCAGTCCACGGGGCCGGTCCAAAGCATAATTAAATCCCGACAAAACAAATAAATAAATAATAATAAATATTATTATTTTAATCACAAAAAGGATTTTTGGGATTCACCTATGTTGGACCGGGTTGGGCTTGGGCCTGGCCATTCTATGCCGGGCCCAACCTTTGAACAAGTCTTAACTCAAAACTAACATTACTGGGATTCGTCTTCTTGGACAAAACCAAGATAGATCAACCACTGTAAATCAATTCAATCCTGTGTCTGTTGCTGATGGTTGCTAGTTTTGTCTTTTGAGTTTTGGCAGCGTGTACGGCAAGATCATATAGGGCCTGTTTGGTTGGTGGATGAGCTGATGCAGGCTGCATGAGCGTGGCCAGGGGCGGATTCAGCGGTGGGGCGGGGGGCTCGAGCCCCCCTACCGCTACCGGACCCTTGGAGCCCCCCCTAAATTTTTAGCCATAAATGTATAATGTAGCAGGGGCTGAGGTCGAGCTGAAGGTACTTCAGCCCCTCCAAAAAAAATTCCTAGATCCGCCACTGAGCGTGGCCAGGCTGAGGAGGGAAGCTCCTCAGCCACGTTCCTCCTCAGTCTGGCTCCAGTTGTTTTTTTGCGTCCGCTCGTGCAGGCTCTCTTCTCTCCGCAGCCAACCAAACACCATCTCCCTGCATACGCGGGTGCGAGCCACTCCGCATGCAGGCAACCAAACATGCTCATATCGTACGTGGATGAACGGAACACGGTTACAAAGCTTTCACGAGTTCTTGCATCGATATTGTGCGTGCACCAAAACTTTCATACTTTTTCGTGTTCGTGAGAAAGCAGTTCAGCCACACAGCACGCACATCTTACGGATTTTTTTTAGATTAAATCTTACGATTTTTTTTAACCAACGACCGAGATTACTAACAAAGAAGGCCACAAGTTAGCATCAAATTTAAAAGCTCTAGCCTGAACTGTGCTGCAAACGGCCGGACACTGCTCGATCTAACATCTACACGGATTGCGACCATTTCGGCAGTCATATTCATATCATGCAAAGCAAACCTCCATCAAACATGGAGGCAGCCATCTTTCCGTTGCCTTCGCATGCTCTCCTAGCTAGTACATGCTTCTTTAAAGGCCCCATTGTATAGGCTAAGGCGTGTAACAGCTATACAACTTGCCAATCTCTCCGCCATGACCTCCGCCGCATGCTCTGCCGGCCTCGTCGCCTGCGCACCTCCTCCCCCGTGGCGCTGCGGCGGGTTCCGGCATCGGCGGCAGCCGGCCAATCTCGTCTCTTCAGGCATATTGATCAACCCACTTCTTGGACTATGCATATGCGCATTCTTATCGACTACATTTATGACATGATCTTTCTGATGAAAGGAAGAACTTACTGTAGTGAAAAGAAGTTGTCAAATTGGAGCTACCAACGGAGTGAGTATGGATGGCTGGGCAGAGCTTGCAGCCCCGGTTGCAGTGGTCACCGGAGCATCCAGAGGGATTGGAAGAGCCATAGCTGTGGCCCTTGGCAAAGCAGGGTGCAAGGTAAAGTACTTATACTCACTCACCTGTGATGTAAAGCCAGTAGTACTGTTGTGTCATTGGGTAACTAAACCTTGCCTTTTGTTTGTCTAAGGTAGTTGTGAACTATGCCAAGTTAGGCATGGAAGCTGAAGAAGTGTGCAGAGAGGTGAGTTAGTTCCCTCATTCTAGTTGATCCAATATAGGGTCTGTTCTTTTGGACTATGGCTGATGGCTTTTGGCTGTGGCTGATAATTTTTAGGTTGTTTGTGAGAGAGAATACGGAGTAATAAAAACTCGCATGCAGTTTTGGCTGATATAAATGAAATTACTATAGTATGTATTATAACCAACTTGTAAACCCCGTTTTTTTTAAAAAAAACACTCTATATGAAAATTAGGTATTATAACAAAAGCTAAAATCCACTTTTAGAAGCCGCTTAGAACAGACCCATAGTATGCTACTACCAGGAGCGGATCCAGTACGACAATGACCAAGGATCACCATACATATCACCGTATGTATGTAGAGTCAATAAGCTTAGATTACGGGGTGCATACCTATGTATATATATGGGCTTTGATAAGGTAAAATAATATCGGACCCGGTGTCCTGTGCATCCCCTAAGTCTCACTTTGATCCGCCCATAGCTACAACTGCATGCATATATGTACCTCACATATCCTTTTCTTGTCATGCTTTCTTTCTTTTTCTCCTGCCGAACACCCCTGTATCGTGATCCATGCAGATTGAGGAGTCCGGTGGCACTGCGATCACCTTCTCCGCCGACGTCTCCCGCGAAGCGGAGGTCGAATCCATGATGAGAGCGGTGAGTTGTCATTTCTTTTTTGAAGGAATCGTTGATTTGTTCTTTAAGAATGTACACACATGATGTTGCATGCTTGCCGCAGGCAATTGATACTTGGGGAACTCTGGATGTGCTGGTAAACAATGCAGGTCTGTTGGTTCTCATCTCGCCGGCCTGCAGAGCTACATATGGTTGCATATATGTCGCCTTAACTGTGGATTTTGGATGACTGTTTATTGACAAGCAGGGATTACCCGAGACGCGCTGCTGATGCGGATGAAGCGGACGCAATGGCAGGAAGTGGTCGACGTAAACCTCACCGGGGTTTATCTCTGCGCCCAGGTTAGATTACATGGGTATCTTCCTTTGCCTTCCTAACTGGCACCAAGTGTGCTCCTGCCATGGAGCTTCAGTTTCTGCTATTTCGTTCAGGCCGCGGCAACAGTGATGATGAAGAGGAAGAAGGTACTATGTGTCAAGTGCTGTTAAATATGTGTCATTCCTATTCTGAAAGGAAAATTTTGGTATGGTCAGAGTTTCTTGACTGGTTGATTTGCCCCCAGGGAAGGATCATCAACATCGCGTCAGTTTCCGGGATCATGGGCAACATTGGGCAGGCCAACTACTGCGCTGCCAAGGCCGGGGTGATCGGATTGACCAAGGCCATGGCGAGGGAGTACGGGAGCAGAAACATCAATGCAAGTAGCAGCCATGTTTTTGCAGCACAAGAAAAAGAAACACATCTTAAGCTTGCTTTCTGAATTCCCGAACATGAGCACATGGTAAGCTTGTCTGACTGAAACTTTGCGTGCTTGGTTCTGAAGGTGAATGCCGTTGCTCCTGGCTGGGTTGCGTCTGACATGACCGCAAAACTAGGCAACGAGATCGAACGAAAGGCGCTGGAGACGATACCATTAGGTTAGCAGTACACACCGCACTCTTCTGAATAATTGATTCTGAATTTTGATTTGGTTTTACTGCTACTGCTTCTGATGCGAACTTCAGGACGGTTCGGCAAGCCAGAAGAGATCGCCGGCCTGGTGGAGTTCTTGGCCATTCATCCTGCTGCAAGCTACATCACCGGACAGGCAAGTAGAAATGGCTTTCAGATCTGTGATCATGTCCCTCATATGGAGGTATTCTAATCGTTTTAGTTGTGCATTGGAGACGTAAGTGTATTAGTTCTGATGGTGTAGGTGCTCCCGGTTGACGGTGGCCTGTCAATTGGAGTATGACAAACAAAATTGCAGCAAGGCATAGGAAACACAACTCTCCAAGGAGAAACAACAAACAAAGTTCTGACATGAAAAAGTGCAGTGCTCTATGCCTTTGCTTCAGGCTTCAGAACTGTGAAATAGCCACTTGTTTTTAGTCAAAGGGAGTTGTAGTCTGCAAGTGCAAACACTTAACCAAAGGAATACTTTTCGCATTCGAAGAAATCATGCTATTTTAGTTTTTTACTACAGCAAGCCCATCAGAAAGTATGATGAACCCTCAACTCAAGCCTTGCAGTTGGTGTATCAGAGCCTTCTGAATTCTGAAGATCCCAAGACCTTTAGCTGGGCAATTCCAAAAATCAATCAGCACACTCTCCACCTCCTTCCAATTAAGCAACACTATATTTGGCATTCTGCATCAGGACAATTTCACATGGCTCCAGTCTAGACCTATTTAACTTAATCCTTGGAACTTTAAGAGGCTTCTCCAAGATTGAGAGCCCTCGATTGTCAGTACTGAAAAATGTTCCTCCTAATTTTCAACCTCACCGCTTACGCCAAATCACAAAATCCAAGCACCAAAAGGACTACCGTTCTTTTCCTTCACTTTGGAAATTGATAATTGGACCAAAGTGTTACGATCCTCTTCGAAGCTTCACTAATCAACACCAGGTTCAAGTCTATTACAAGATTTAACTATAAATTGTTCAGGGAATTTGGGGGAACTGGAAGAGAGAATGAGACGGGGACAGGAGACAGAGATGGGGAAGGAAATGGAGTCTGCGCCTTTTACCTGTTCGATATCCCACTTTCCAGGGATCACCCAATACAAGTAGGACTCCCTCCCCAGTCTAGTATTCTCTTCACCCGGCGTACACTGGGCCGAGTACCGGGTCATAAGACCCACTCTTCTTTGGAGTACTAGTAAGATGCCCGTGCGTTGCAACGGAGTTTTAAAAAAAAAGTGATACATATCATCAAATATAACACAAATCATACAATGAACATTAAAAAGGAGGCATCTTATCATCAAGAGTGAGGTTGGCGTGGCCGGTCCACCATTGCTGAGTTCGTCAATCTTGATTTGCCCTCCCTGACCCCGTCGGCTTCCCGGTTCTTCCTGACCTTTAGCGGTGTACACCTCATCTAAGCTTCAAAATTTGGTGAGCAATGATCTTCCTGTGTGGAGGAATCATTAGAATTTTCATCATCCTCCTAACGTCAACGGCAGCAAAAGGAACAATTATACCATGAAATAGGACATCAAAAAATCAAGGAAAGAAAGAAGGAACATGAGAGAGGAATGATGTCAATGAGATTAGTCCTGAAGATGGATCAACAAACATAAAATGACATTCAATCCACAGTGCATTCATATGCATAGGATGCATGTTCTATACATTTGTCACTAACTTTTAATCATCATTGTTTGTATGATATATACACCCTCTCTTACAAAATTGATGTCGTTTTAGAAAGGATGATGCCAATTTTTTCGGACATTGACCACAAAATGATATTAGTAGATTTCTCATTATAAATACTTTCTATCATATTTACTAACGTACTAATGTAAAAATTGAAGTGAAAACTGTACATTGGGGATCATGTCAATGTCCAAAACAATATCTATTCAGTAATAGTACCAGAGGGAGAGTTGACTCATTTGACACAATAGATATATCATGGGCTAAACAGATAAGACTTAAATTGGTTTGAAAGAGGGTCTTAGAGGATTAGTTACTATTGTGTATAACTAATTCGTTGTTCGAACAGTATGTGAATAAATATTGTTTTCAAGAAGTGACTATAATTAGCACAAAAATAAATGAAGTTGTCTAAACTGCAAAGTTTAACAAGTTTGAAATAAACAAGCAGTGTGGTCTAAGCACTTAGCAGATAAACCAAAACAACGTAAGATTAATGAACTCCATGTTTTTCAAAGAGTATTAAGATTTGATAGCAATGCCAGCGATAAAATCACTTGTCCGTACATCTATAACTTATCTTGTTTTGTTATCTCTTCAACATGCTAGTTGGAGCAAGCAGAAGGCTAAAATAAAACTTACTTGTAATATCGTCCTAAGCTTTTTCAATGCTTTTGCTCGCAACTTCAAAATATCTTTTGAGACTGTTATCTTTCAGGACCTGAAGAACCAAACAGATAAAGAAAGAATGATGCTTGCACTAAAGTAATCCATATATTCCTATCTACTTTTTAAAGGCATATTTCTTTCTACTTGGATATGCATAAAATGAAACACCAACACAATTGCATGGTAGCATGGAAGCTTTTGAGCCAAGAATTGGGAGAGAAAAAAAACTTACTGTTTGGCAGACATGGGTAAGTGTTGCTCAATATCAACCACATTAATTTTCCATAGAGAATTAAGCATGGCATTTTTTTCTCCTCAAAACTCTTCATAAGCTACTCTTCCTTCTTGTCACTCTCCACCATCTTTTTCATTACTTCTTGCAGCTATATCAGAGAGATAGCACCTATAGCAGGAACTCATTATCAAAGAGGACTTCACTCATACATTAAACAAAGGACTAAACAATGTCTTAGGAATTACCTAAAGCCTAAACAATGTCTTCATAAGCCACAAGTAAGTTATTTTAGTTTTGATTGATGTATCAGATTTAGAGCCTAAATTAAATGGTAATTTCACTGCAGGTGATTATGCAAAACAGTATGTAACCTTGGGAGTAACATACTTTTATCTTCTCTTGAACCTTTGCTCTTGCCTCTTGACAATTTGAGTCTTCTTCAATCTCAGCTGAAGCTATGGATGCTAGCACAAGCTGGCCAACATAATCTTCAAAATAGTCACTTCCAAAAAGCATTTCCGAAGACAACAGAAGGATCTACCATGCTATCCCTGAAATGCCGTATTAAGTAATTGAGTAAGAAGACAACTTACAACACAACACATAACCGATTTACATCTTATTGCTGCATAAAACTATAAGTAGATTCTCAGTGGAAAATATCATATCCAAAAATTACTGGCTCATTTCATTAGATGTCAGTAAATACTTTTCGTTTCCCCAAAAAAGATGTTTTTTATAGTTAGGAAATTTTCATCATTCTACCCGTAAATCTGATCAGTCATCTTAACTCCATTCCCATTTTCCCATTCCCCAGTTCCATCAAGCCTTTTTCTTGCTGCACCCTCCTCTTATCTCACCACCTAACAATCCACCAAATTACCCCACTCTATGCTCCGCCAGCTAGTTCAACTAAAATATTCCTTGAGGGAGTTACTATCCTTTTCCTTTTTCAAAAGCATATCCATTGTTTACCAAAACTCAAATTCACGACTTATTGGGGGAAGACCTTCCTTTCCATGCTAAAATCAACCAACACATGTCTAGAACATCTATAACCATTAACTGAGGAACACAAGAGCCCATTTCCCATTTGATACGATGATATATTTACTATTTAGTGTACAAGATGAAATTCTGGAATGGTCAGTCATTGCCCACAAATATGTAATCTGAGACCAATATGTAAACTATATACTCATGCTTTACATTTCCCCCATTTTCATGCGATGATATTTCTATTTCCCAAACAATTAAAATTTCACAAGACAGCATCAAAATCGGTAGTAGATCCAATTCGCACCTGCACATTGTTCTCCATCCAGAACGAGGGGTCCTCTCAGAGCTCAAAATATGGCAACTCTGCATAATTCACCACCGTCGCCGGCATAAACAACACTCTGCAGAATTCACCACCGTCGCCGGCAGAAACAACACTCTGCAGAATTCACCACCGTCGCTGGCATAAACAATACCGGCGTCCCCCTTGGTGCCATCAAGAACCCCAACCCCAGACCGGCTCATTCTGACGCTGTACGCCGGCTTCGACACGCTCTTCGTCGGCGTGCTGTGGATGTGGAGTAGTCATCACGCTGCACAGGGTCGCGCCCACCCGTGGAGGCAGCTCCTCGCCGACAGGAGGGACCCACCTAAACCGGCCCCACACCGCCGCCTTATCGGGAGTCTGGAACGAGAGCTTCGAGGGTGTCGACGTCGGCAACTCCGGCTTCCGCTTCAACCCCGACGGCGGTGGCTGGATAGCAAGGAGAGGAGACCAGGACGCCGCCGCATCAGAGTCTACGACAGCGGCGTTGGCGGGGTTGGCGATAGGATGGGAGCGGCGGCAGTGTCGCCAAGAGGATGAAGGGGGTGCGGTCGGTGTGGTCGGGGGAGGCGGTAACGAGGGGATGGAGAGTTTGGGGGCAGATGGGAGAGGAGGAGGCGGGTAGATGCGGCGGAGCGGAGGAGCGGGAGAGGAGGCGGCGGCGGCGCGGAGAACCGGGGGGAGACGGGGGAGAAGGTGGGAGAACGTGGGGAAGGGGGCGGGATTCGAGGGGGTGGGGGCACGCGCAGGACACCATGTCGCGGCGTGGCGGCCACCGCTCAGCGCTGGCGTCTACGCGCCGCACGATCTCAGTGAGCAGCTCCAGCAGCAGCCGTGACCACCTCTCGTCGACCTCCTCCCCCTCCGCGTCTGCCGGAACAATCTCTGACGAGACCTTGGCCTCGCCGCCGCCGACGCCACCCGCGGGAGCCCAGCCTAGCGACGAGCGGGAGACGAACGACAGCCAGGAGCGGGGGAGGAGGCGGCGGCGGAGCGGAGGAGCGGGGAGGCGATGCGGGGTGGAGAGGAGGAGGCGGCGGAGCGGCGGCGGAGGGAGGGGAGGAGGCAAGGGCGGAGTGGCGGAGAACGGCGGCGCGGAGAACGTGGGGAAGACGGGGCAGAAGTTTGGGCGGAGAACGTGGGGAACATGGGGAAACGGGGGAGATTGGGCGGAAGGAGAGAAGCCAATCGGCAGATGTTTTGTCGATTGGGCCCATATGTCAGCACAGTTTTTTTCTGAGAAGAGGTGGTGGTGGGAGAGGCCGCACCAACCACCAACTCCTTCTTTTATATAGTAAAGATTTGCGGCTGGGCCGTTTCTCCCATGTGCTGGCCTGTCTATCAACACATGCTTTTGCCGGACCAGCAACAGTAAAAGATACCGTGACATTCCTCCCCCCTTTAGGACCGGCTTGTCCCCAAGCTAGAGGGAAACGGCATGCCATATCCTTATAATCTTCCCAAGTAGCACTGGAAGGAGACATACCCGACCACTGCACCAAGATTTGAGTAGAAGCCATTTGCGTCGTTTTGCTGGAGACGACTATCCAGAATTCTGATCGGCACTTGTTCTTGCTCAGGTTTTGGCAACTCTGGTTGCAATGCTTCTCCTGGAGCCAAAGCATGCTTCAATTGGAAGACATGTATCACCCGATGGATGCCGCAAGTTGGTGGCATCTTGAGTTTATAAGCTACTGCACCGATCCTCTCCTCCATTTGAAAAGGGCCAAAATACCGAAAAGCAATTTTATGATTAGTTCTTGATGCAACTGACGACTGGGCATAAGATTGCAGCTTCAAATACACCTAGTCACCCACTGCGAGCACTCTCTCTGATCTTTTGGTGTTTGCCTGAGCCTTCATGCGCTGATTGGCATGGTTCAGATGCTGTCTTAACAGTTTAGTAATGATTTCCCGCTCAGTAACAATTCCAAAATGGCAAGGACTATGTCCATGAGCACCTCAAACGGAGATTTGCCGAGAGTGGAATGAGAGGAGGTATTGTACCAGAATTTAGCCAAAGATAGCCATTCAAACCACCTCTTGGGGCAAGCATGCCCAAAACAACGCAAGTAAGCCTCCACATACTGATTTACCCGTTTTTGGTTTATGGGTGGTAAGCTGAACTCATTCTCAGTTTTGTTTGCACCGATCTAAATAGCTCTCTCCACAAGGTGCTAGTGAAAATGCAATCACGATCTGAGATGATGGACTACAGCAAACCATGTAGCTTGAAGACGTTGTGTAGATACGCTTGGGCCACTTGCAAGGCGGTGAACAGGTGGGATAAGGCTATGAAGTGTGCATAACAAGAAAACTTATCCACCACCACCATAATGCTATTGAAACCCGCCGACCTGGGCAATCCCTCGATAAAATCGAAGGATACCATTTGCCAAGCATGTTCTGGAATAGGGAGAGGTTGTAGGAGTCCTAGGTAGTGTTGGATTATATGTGGGCCAAGCCCATATAATAAGAATAATTCCTATTAAATCTCAAAGGCCCACTCATGCAAAGGAGGCATGCATGTGACCTTTAGTACCATATTGCTAGTTCTAGGAGAGGAAGACCACCTTAAAAGGGATGGTGCACTCCTAGCCACTTGAGGCATGTGTGGGAGAGAACTAGAGGATAACACGCGCGCGCTCGCTCGCCTCGCCTCGCCGGGCTGGGCTGGGCAGGGCAGGGCGGCGCGGGCGGCGCGGGCGCACGGCACCTGCGTGAATGGTCCGCCAAAATCCGCTCCAGGTGCTTGCGCAGACGCGGCTTCCTTTTGCAGTTTTATTTTGCTGTTTTGAGTGGCGGTGAATCCGGATCGGTTACGGTTGCTAATCCGATTCGGTTACGAGTTATGGAGAACGTGCAGGTGTCTTGATCACGCGTCCTGGTCTTCTATAAATACGGAGCTTCATACAGAACATGCGAAAATCAATCTAGGGTTTTGCCTCCTCCATCCATTGTGCTGTGCCGTCCCACGTAGTCTACTCCGTCCCGTCCGCCGGCGTGCACTGTCGTTCGGGAGAGCAGGTCTCCGGAACCGTCGCCTTCGAAGTCCTGCACCGGGAGAGGGCGAATAAGGTTTTTGGGAAGCGCTCTGCGCGACTGCTCGCTGTAGCTCTGGCTCGTCTTCCTCGTCGTTCGGCTTCGGCGAATCGTCATCGACTTCGTGTCATCCTCACCGTGCCTGCGGCGTCTACATCGGCAAACCGATCAAAACAGAACCATCGGTACGTAACAGTAATGTTCTCCGTATTAGATCTGTTCATGTACAGTTTCCTGGTTTACATGTCTAGATCTTTTCTGCCTGTGATGGTTCTGTTATTGTGCGTGCATGATGTCATGATTAATTTATGGAATAAATTGAACCTACATGTGCTTATATTTTCAACAATCCAAAAACCTTATTGTAGGCACTGTGGTTTTACTATGGCTGGATTTGCCGATGCACTGAGGCCGGATAAGTTCTCCGGTGTGCACTTTAAGAGATGGCAGATCAGGGTCACTCTGTGGCTTACTGCTATGAATGTATTCTGGGTTAGTAATGGCAAGCCTGAAGGTGTTCTTGATGCTGAAAAGCAGAAAGAATTCGAGACTGCCACTACTCTCTTTGTTGGATGCATTCTTAGTGTTCTTGCTGACCGTCTGTGCGAGGTGTATATGCACATGACAGACGCGAAGGAGTTATGGGATGCACTGAATTCCAAATACGGTGCTACTGATGCCAGCAATGACATGTATGTCATGGAGCAATTTCATGACTACAAGATGGTTGATAACCGTTCTGTAGTAGATCAGGCTCATGAGATACAGGCCATTGCCAAGGAACTCGAACTCCTGAAGTGTGCCTTACCCGACAAGTTTGTGGCTGGATGTATTATTGCGAAATTACCTTCTTCATGGAGGAATTTCGGAACAGCACTCAAACACAAGAGACAAGAATACTCTGTTGAGAATCTGATTGGGTCTCTTGAAATTGAGGAGAAAGCTCGGGAAAAGGACGCTGTGTCTAAGGGTGATGGAGGGCAGTCTAGTGCCAATGTGGTACAGAAACCCTCAAGCAAGAACAAAGGGAAATTTGTTAAAGCCCAACAGACAACCAACTTCAAGAAGAAGAAGAACAACAACAATCAGGATGATAGAACTTGCTTTGTGTGCGGTGAGCCTGGTCACATGGCCAAGAAGTGCCCACAACGCAAAGGAAAGAAGGCACCTGCAGGACAGACTTCTAAGTCTGTCAACGTGACCATTGGCAAGACTGGAGATGGGACTGGGTATGGTAATTTACCTACTGTTCTTTCAGTTAGTCAATCTACCAATTGGTGGATTGATACAGGAGCTAATGTACATGTGTGTGCTGATATTTCGTTGTTTTCTTCTTATCAGGTCGCCCGAGATTCCTCCGTCCTAATGGGGAATGGGTCACATGCTACTGTTCATGGTGTTGGCACGGTAGATCTGAAGTTTACTTCGGGAAAGATCGTGCAGCTGAAGAACGTGCAGCATGTCCCTTCTATAGACAAGAATCTCGTTAGTGGCTCCCGTTTATGTAGAGACGGGCTTAAGTTGGTATTTGAGTCTAATAAAGTAGTCGTGTCTAAACATGGACATTTTATTGGTAAAGGCTATGAGTGCGGAGGCTTGTTCCGCTTTTCCCTATCAGATTTCTGCAATAAGACTGTAAACCATATTTGTGGCAGTGTGGATGATGAGGCTAATGTTTGGCACTCACGTCTATGTCATATTAATTTTGGTTTGATGTCTCGGCTTTCCAGTATGAATTTAATTCCAAACGTTTCCATCACCAAAGGTTCTAAATGCCATAGCTGTGTGCAATCAAAGCAACCTCGTAAACCTCACAAGGCTGCCGAGGAGAGAAACTTGGCACCACTAGAACTTCTGCATTCAGATCTTTCTGAGATGAATGGCGTGTTGACGAAGGGTGGAAAACGATATTTCATGACATTGATTGATGATGCAACTAGGTTCTGTTATGTGTATTTATTGAAAACGAAAGATGAGGCTTTAGACTATTTTAAAATCTATAAGGCAGAAGTTGAAAACCAGTTAAATAGAAAGATAAAAAGACTTAGGTCAGATCGTGGTGGAGAGTATTTCTCAAACGAATTTGACTTATTTTGTGAGGAACATGGCATTATACATGAGAGGACGCCTCCTTATTCCCCCGAGTCAAATGGGATTGCCGAAAGGAAAAACCGCACGTTGACTGACTTGGTGAATGCCATGTTAGATACTGCGGGATTACCTAAGGCATGGTGGGGGGAGGCTTTGCTAACGTCTAATCACGTATTAAATAGAGTTCCTAACAGAAATAAGGACAAAACACCATACGAGGTATGGATTGGGAGAAAACCATCACTTTCTTACTTGCGTACATGGGGGTGCTTGGCGAAAGTTAATGTGCCAATAACTAAGAAACGCAAGCTTGGACCTAAAACTGTGGACTGCGTTTTTCTGGGATATGCTAATCATAGCATTGCCTATAGATTTTTGATAGTTAAAACTGAGGTACCTGACATGCATGTTGGTACAATTATGGAGTCTCGAGATGCAACATTCTTTGAGAATATTTTTCCTATGAAGGATACACATAACACTACTAGTCAACCTTCTGAAATAATTCCCAGTTCAATCATATCACCTGAACCTTTTGAACATACACATGAACTTGTCAATGAGGAGGATGACAGTGGAGCTCCTAGAAGGAGCAAGAGACAAAGGATATTCAAATCCTTTGGTGATGATTTCACTGTGTACCTTGTGGACGACACTCCCAAGTCTATTTCAGAAGCGTATGCATCCCCTGATGCAGACTACTGGAAGGAGGCTGTCCGTAGTGAAATGGATTCCATTATCGCTAATGGAACCTGGGAGCTGACAGATAAACCTTATGGGTGCAAACCTGTAGGGTGCAAGTGGGTGTTCAAAAAGAAGCTTAGGCCTGATGGTACTATTGAAAAATATAAGGCTCGGCTTGTTGCCAAGGGCTATACTCAGAAAGAAGGCGAAGATTTCTTTGACACTTACTCACCTGTTGCTAGACTGACCACAATTCGAGTACTACTTGCTTTGGCTGCCTCACATGGTCTTCTCGTTCATCAAATGGACGTTAAGACAGCTTTTCTTAACGGAGAGCTGGATGAGGAAATTTACATGGAACAGCCTGATGGATTTGTAGTAGAAGGTCAAAAAGGCAAGGTGTTAAAACTGTTGAAATCTTTGTATGGTCTGAAACAAGCCCCTAAGCAGTGGCATGAGAAGTTCGATAGAACACTGACATCTGCAGGCTTTGCTGTCAATGAGGCAGATAAATGTGTATACTATCGTTATGGTGGGGGTGAGGGAGTTATTCTATGTTTGTATGTGGATGACATCTTGATTTTTGGGACAAACATTAGTGTGATAAATGAGGTCAAATCATACTTGTCTCAAAACTTTGATATGAAAGATCTGGGAGTGGCTGATGTTATTCTAAACATTAAATTGGTTAGAGGTGAGGATGGGATTACACTTTTACAATCTCATTATGTGGAAAAGGTCTTGAGCCGTTTTGGCTTTTCTGACAGCAAGCCTTCTCCAACACCTTATGATCCTAGCGTGTTACTTCGTAAGAATAAGAAAATTGCTAGGAATCAGCTGGAATACTCCCAGATAATTGGCTCACTAATGTACCTAGCTAGTGCAACAAGGCCAGACATCTCCTTTGCTGTGAGCAAATTGAGTCGGTTTACATCTAACCCAGGAGATGAACACTGGAAGGCGCTATCTGAAAGGTACCTCGAACTTTGGACTTCACTATACTGGGTACCCGTCGGTGCTGGAGGGTTACAGTGATTCCAACTGGATCTCTGATGCTGATGAGATCAAAGCCACTAGTGGATATGTTTTCACTATTGGTGGTGGTGCTGTTTCATGGAGGTCTTGCAAACAGACCATTTTGACGAGGTCAACCATGGAAGCAGAGCTTGCGGCACTAGACACTGCTATTGTTGAGGCAGAATGGCTACGAGATCTATTGATGGATCTACCTACGGTGGAAAAGCCAGTGCCAGCTATCCTTATGAACTGTGATAATCAAACCGTTATCGCTAAAGTGAACAGTTCTAAGGATAATATGAAATCGTCTAGGCATGTTAAGAGACGATTGAAGTCTGTCAGGAAATTGAGAAACTCCGGAGTTATAACCTTGGATTACATCCAAACAGATAAAAACCTGGCAGATCCCTTTACAAAGGGACTATCACGGAATGTGATAGATAGTGCATCGAAGGAGATGGGTATGAGACCCATGTGAGTTATCTATGGTAGTAACCCAACCTATGTGATCGGAGATCCCGTGAATTAGGATCTGGGAAAAACAAGCCATTAGTTAACTGGAGGAGAGTAATTTCAACCCTCTCTATGTGAAGATGCAATACTCTCAGAAACTGCAAGGCAGGTTGACTAAGGTCTTAATGTGTTCCATTGGCTTTTAGAAGCGAAGACGCTACCCTGCAGAGCGTTCTTGAAAGAACACACCTATATGAGCCCGACTGTTAGTCGCAGTCTATGGAGATCTTGGGTAATCTCCTACTAAGCTCATGAAGAGACCAAGGAGTATGACTTATACGCTCCAACCGAGGGGTAGCCTACTGGCGGCCTAGTATCAGTTAAGTCTTTAAGTGAAGCTTGCTTGCACCAAACTTGCAATTCAAGGCATAGTCCATTGTTCAAGTTGTGAGTAAGTGTAGCTTGGAGTTCTAGGTGGATGTTCAACCTTAATCGGTCTCCATCGAAATACTGATATATAAACAGTACATTGGAATTCAGGCAAATCTCTGTGGGACTTTGAGATCTGGTGGGGGATTGTTGGATTATATGTGGGCCAAGCCCATATAATAAGAATAATTCCTATTAAATCTCAAAGGCCCACTCATGCAAAGGAGGCATGCATGTGACCTTTAGTACCATATTGCTAGTTCTAGGAGAGGAAGACCACCTTAAAAGGGATGGTGCACTCCTAGCCACTTGAGGCATGTGTGGGAGAGAACTAGAGGATAACACGCGCGCGCTCGCTCGCCTCGCCTCGCCGGGCTGGGCTGGGCAGGGCAGGGCGGGCGGCGCAGGCGCACGGCACCTGCGTGAATGGTCCGCCAAAATCCGCTCCAGGTGCTTGCGCAGACGCGGCTTCCTTTTGCAGTTTTATTTTGCTGTTTTGAGTGGCGGTGAATCCGGATCGGTTACGGTTGCTAATCCGATTCGGTTACGAGTTATGGAGAACGTGCAGGCGTCTTGATCACGCGTCCTGGTCTTCTATAAATACGGAGCCGCCGCCTTCATACAGAACATGCGAAAATCAATCTAGGGTTTTGCCTCCTCCATCCATTGTGCTGTGCCGTCCCACGTAGTCTACTCCGTCCCGTCCGCCGGCGTGCACTGTCGTTCGGGAGAGCAGGTCTCCGGAACCGTCGCCTTCGAAGTCCTGCACCGGGAGAGGGCGAATAAGGTTTTTGGGAAGCGCTCTGCGCGACTGCTCGCTGTAGCTCTGGCTCGTCTTCCTCGTCGTTCGGCTTCGGCGAATCGTCATCGACTTCGTGTCATCCTCACCGTGCCTGCGGCGTCTACATCGGCAAACCGATCAAAACAGAACCATCGGTACGTAACAGTAATGTTCTCCGTATTAGATCTGTTCATGTACAGTTTCCTGGTTTACATGTCTAGATCTTTTCTGCCTGTGATGGTTCTGTTATTGTGCGTGCATGATGTCATGATTAATTTATGGAATAAATTGAACCTACATGTGCTTATATTTTCAACAGGTAGTAGACATACTCAAATTTGGCCTATTTACATATTGAACAAGCTGCCACATATGCATGCACCTCCTTCATACCTAGCCAAGCAAACAATTTGCAAATTCATCTATATGTCACTTGGAATCCCGAATGGCCTCCCATTGTGTTGGAGTGCAAAGAACAGATGATGTTTTGTTGCAACTCTGGACCGAAACCCACCCAAACACGCCCATGCTAACGGAGGATGCCATCTTACAATTGGAATTTTTGATGTCTTTCATTATCCACACACAATTTAGTGAGCAGCCGACTGGTTTTAGGATCTTTCTTGTATCCCTCTGCTACTTCTTCCAACTATGTGGGAACACAAGTAGAGATGGCAGCCACACCTCCTTGAGGGCCAGTTGCCTTTTGAGACAAGGCATCAGCTGAATAGTTCTCGACCCCCTTCTTGTACGGCAATTTATACTGCAATCCGAGTAATTTAGTCATTGCTTTTTGCTGCCATGGTGTGGATAGGCATTGATCCCCCAAGTGTACTAGACTTTGTTGATCCGTTTGGATGATAAACTCATCCTGCTGCAAATAGGTTCACCATTGATCCATAGCTAAAATTATGGCTAAGCTCTCCTTCTCATATGTTGATAATCCTTGTGTTCGTGGTCCCAACGCCTTGCTAAGATAAGCAACAGATGGCTACCTTGTATCAAAATAGCTTCGATTCCCTTCTTCGATGCATCGATCTTGATTTCAAAGGGTTTCTCAAAATCGGGAAGGGCCAGCACAGGTGTTTTGACAAAGGCCTCCTTTAGAGCTTGGAAAGAAGCTTCCTTTTTAGATGTCCATTGAAACACTGCATTCTTCGTCAATAAATTGGTGAGTGGCTGATCACTCCAAAGTTGTAAACAAACTTGTGGTAATACCCCACGAGGCCCAAGAATCCTCTAACCTCCTTGATATTCGATGAGGTGGGCCAAGACCTCATAGCTTCAATGTTTTTACTGTCAGTGGATACCCCTTCTTTGCTAATGACATGACCTAAGTACGTAAGGTTAGGCTAGGCAAAAGTGCATTTGGTTCTCTTGATTTTCAACTGGTGATCAGCAAGGATATCAAACACTTGACACGGCACCCTCACATGCTCTTCTAAAGTTCGGTTATACACCAAAATGTTATCAATGAAGACTAAAACTCCCTTCCTAAGCAATGAAGCTAAGATGGTATTCATTAACCCTTGGAAGGTAGCCAAAGCACTCGTCAAACCGTAAGACATCACCCTAAACTCAAAGTGCCTGCGGTGAGTTTTAAAAGTTGTCTTATGCTCATCCTCGGGCTACATCTAGATTTGGTGGTAACCAGCACGCAAGTCCAAGCTCGCGAACCACTGTTAACCTGCCAAGTCATCTAAGAGCTCATCAATGATGCAATAGATATCAGTTCTTGATGGTAATAGCATTCAAATGACGATAATCCACACAAAGGCGCCAAGTCTTGTCCTTCTTCGGTACCAATAGAACTAGGATGCAAAGGGATTAGTACTTAGCTGTATGACTCCTTGGGTTAGCATCTCCTTCACTTGTTGGGAGTTCTTGTTGTTCCTCAAAGAGGTGTGCATACTCTCGCGGCAAGGTCATGACAGCTACATGTATTTGTTCCTTATGTTAGCAATTCTTCTTTTGCACTTGGGGTTTAGATCCGAGAGAGTAGGGGAGAGGAAGAGTGGTGTGATTGGTACCGTCAAAGCCGGCTGCCGGAGTCGTCGATGTCCCGGCCATCCCGCTCCTTTGGTTGGGGTAGTCTGCGCTAGGCAGCGACGTTCGGTGGAGAAGGAGCGGCGTCTCCCTGGTGGCGGCGTGTTCTCGGCGGCGTGGTCTGACGGCCGGTGGATGTTTCCCGTCGCTGGAGCGCCCCCTCAGATCGGGTTTTAGGGTTTGTTGGTGGGGAAGGTGACGGCACGGTGAACCTCGTCGTGCGTGCCGCCCCGGCCCCCACCTCTCTTTTATATGGCGCTGGCGACAGGGACCCACCAGCCTATTGGGCTGTGCGCCCCCGATCAGGGCGCGAGCAAGGGGAGGGTATTTGGCCGTTGGGCCAAATGCCCTGCTGAGATCATTCTAACATTCTCCCCCTTGATCTCAATCTATACTTTATCTTTAATTACTTTTGACTTTACACATTCCATCATAGATTAGTGCATAGAACATGTCTCATCGTCACGGTCAATCGCCGATAGATTCAACAGCTACAATAAACCTCTCTGTTCTGAAATAGTTACTTTAAACTTTTGGGCCATCTTTTAGTCCAGGAATCATAGGCTTTCCCTTAAACCCATGCCGGCTACATGTTCTCTGAACACGTTGGGTGGTAAGCCTTTTGTAAGCGGATCCGCTAACATCTTTGCGGTACTTATATGCTCAAGACTTATAATTTGATCCCGAACTTTATCTTTCACAACATAGTACTTTATGTCAATGTGTTTGGCAGCACCACTTGACTTATTGTTGTGGGCATACATTACTGCGGGTTCATTATCGCAGTACAACTTAAGTGGTCTATTGATGTCGTCAACCACTTTTAAACCGGGTATGAACTTCTTTAGCCAGTTCACCTGCCCCGTAGCCTCATAACATGCTACAAACTCGGCATACATTGTGGACGATGTAGTGACGGTTTGTTTTGAGCTTTTCCACGATATAGCTCCTTTAGCGAGAGTGAACACATATCCGGATGTAGACTTTCTATCATCTCCCGCAAAATCAGAATCTGTATACCCCACTATATGGAGTGAATCTGATCTTCTGTATGTCATCATGAGGCCTTTTGTTCCTTGCAAATAACGCAAGACTTTCTTTATCAATTTCCAATGTTCTATTCCAGGATCGCTCTGGAATCTGCCAAGTAACCCGGTAACAAATGCTAAGTCAGGGCGTGTGCACACTTGAGCATACTGTAAGCTTCCGACAGCTGAAGCATATGGAACCGATTTCATTTGTTCGAGCTCGTACTGGTTCCTGGGGCATTGAAAATCCCCAAATCTGTCGCCCTTGACTATAGGTGCAGGTGAAGGACTACATTTATGCATACCAAATTTCTTTAAGACTTTCTCTATGTATGCCTTTTGTGACAGTCCCAATATCCCCTTGTTTCTATCCCGGTGAATTTCGATCCCTAGAACGAACGAAGCTTCACCAAGATCTTTCATATCAAAGTTTGAGGACAAAAACTTCTTTGTCTCCAGTAGCAGACTAACATCACTACTAGGTAGTAGGATATCATCCACATACAGGATTAGGAAGATAAACTTCCCATCTTTAAACTTTGCATAAACACAGTTGTCCTCAACATTCTCTTTAAACCCAAATTTTCTTATTGTACTGTCAAACTTCAAGTACCACTGTCTTGAAGCTTGCTTTAACCCATATATTGATTTCTTTAGGCGGCATCCCATTCTTTCATTTCCTTCCACAACAAAACCTTTCGGTTGTGCCATGTAAACATTTTCCTCCAAATCCCCATTAAGAAATGCCGTCTTTACATCCATCTGATGTAACTCTAAATCATAATGTGCCACTAATGCCATTATGATTCTGAAGGAATCTTTACATGAGACTGGAGAAAAAGTCTCATTGTAATCAATCCCTTCTCTTTGCGTAAATCCTTTTGCCACAAGTCGCGCTTTGTATCTTTCTACATTCACTTGGGAGTCATGTTTTGTCTTGTAGACCCATTTACAGCCTACTGTTTTGGCTCCTTTAGGAATAATTTCCAAGTCCCAGACTTTATTAGTCTTCATGGACCTCATCTCCTCTTCCATGGCCTCAAGCCATTTTGAGGAATTTTCGCTTCTCATGGCTTCCTCAAATGAGGTGGGATCATCCTCCATTTGAAATTCCTCTGTATGATAAATCTGATAATCATCAGAAATAGCTGATCTTCTTACCCTTTGAGATCTCCTCGGGGCCTCCTCATTTGGTACATCTACTGTTTGAGGCTGCTGTTGCTCCCCCTCATCTGTGGCAATAGGTTCTATATGATCCTGAAGAACAGGTTCTTCATTCTCATTCATTGTTGCTACGGGAGGAACAATAACAGTTGCTGGCACCACAGTGTCTTGCACCGTCGGTGCAGCGACAGCAGGTAGTGTGAAGAATGGCTCTTGAATCATCGGAGTGGGCGCATACACCCGCTTCTCTTCAAGGTCAATCTCTCGAGCTACCATGCTCCCCCTCATCATTTCATCCTCTAAGAAGACAGCATGTCTCGTTTCTACAAACTTTGTATATCTATCTGGACAGTAGAAACGAAAACCTTTTGACTTTTCAGGGTAGCCAATGAAATGGCAACTTACTGTTTTGGGATCAAGTTTCCCAAGGTTTGGGTTAAATACTTTAGCCTCAGCAGGACTCCCCCACACACGTAAGTGGTTTAGTGAGGGAACTCTTCCTGTCCACAACTCGTACGGTGTTTTGGGCACCGACTTACTAGGCACTCTGTTGAGAATATGAATGGCGGTTTTCAACGCCTCCATCCATAAACTCAATGGGAGTGTGGGGTAGCTCATCATACTTCGCACCATATCCATCAGGGTACGGTTGCGTCTTTCAGCTACTCCATTTTGTTGAGATTCGCCCGGCATAGAATACTGGGCCACTATTCCATTTTCCTGTAAAAACCTCGCAAAAGGTCCAGGAACTTGTCCATATGGGGTATGTCGACCGTAGTACTCCCCCCACGATCAGATCGGACTATCTTAATCTTTAAATCGTGTTGGTTTTCAATTTCAGCCTTAAATATCTTGAATTTATCCAAGGCTTCATTTCTTTCTTTGATTGGATAAATATATCCATAACGGGAGTAATCATCTGTGAATGTTATGAACGAGTCATATCCATCCACACTTTTCACAGGAAAAGTACCACAAATATCTGTGTGAATAATTTGTAGAACTCCTGTGCTTCTTTTAGCGTCTTTCTTTATTTTCTTTACATATTTTCCTTTAATGCATTCTCTGCATTGTTCTAAGTCTGAGAACTCTAATGGAGGAAGAATATCATTCTTTACTAGTCTTTCTATTCTTCCCCTCGAAATATGGCCTAAACGACAGTGCCATAATTTCGACGACTCATCTAGAGTTTTCTTTCGTTTTCTGTTTACATTCGTAGACGAGGATTCAATCACTTTCTCGCACGCAACGTTCTCATTATCGCATACGACATTCACATCATTGTTCTCACTTTTCTTTGCCATTATCATCTTTAAGTAATCAGGACAGTTCTTCTTGTAGTGTCCTGTCTTTTAACAGTGAAGACACTGATCTTTGTCTACTGCAAACTTATTCTGTTGAGGCTGATAGACAGGGGTTTTTCCCTTGTTCTTTGAGAAGGAGTTACTGTTGAAGTTCGTTTCTTGTTGTCCTTCACATAGTTGATAGAACCACCATGTGAGGATTTGATTCTTTCCTCCTCTTGCACGCACATAGCTATGCACTTTTCTATGTCCCATTTCTCGGGCTGCATATTATAGTTGACAACAAAAGTGTCAAACTCTTTTGGCAAAGAAGCAAAAACCAAATGAATAAGGAACTCATCCTTGAGAGCCAAATCCATCGGTTTAAGTTTAGATGCCAAGTTGCTCTCTTATGCCACTGCCACCACCAGAGTACCTTTCTTTCACAAGCTGCTTAATCAGCTGTGTAGTATAAGTCTTTGAAGAGTCAGTAAACTGACTCTTTATTTTCTCAAGGTACTCTGTGATAGTGTCACACTCTGCGATTGAGCCCACAATTGCAGGCTTAATCGTGTTCTTTATCACAGCCAAACATTTCTTGTTGGCAGTGACCCACTTTTTATGATCAAGATCATATGACATTTTTATGGGAGCATAGTCCCTCTGTCTGGTCTGCCAAACAGCATCAGCCTCATTTTCATCCCTCACCGGTGCCACAAACTCTGTGGGACACGGTGTGGCGACACAATTCATATACAATGAGAACAATTAAACATAATAACAACAACTACATGCCTTGGTTTCAACGTTGGTTAAAATTAAAACATACAGTTGTTTACACATTAAATCTACATCACCGTTGGGCAGAAATAGAAATAATGCATAAAATCATCAATTAAAATTATAATACTGTTAACAGAAAAATTATATGCCTTATTTCCAACATTGGTCAAAATACGACATACAATTTAAATCTATTTTACTATACATTAAATCTACATCACCGTTGGGCGGAAATAGAAATAATGCATAAAATTCATCAATTAAAAATTATAATATTGTTATTCTCAACGTTGGTCAGAAAATAACAATATCATAATTATCTGGGATTTATCTCTATTTTTCCAAAATTAAATTCTCCCGTTGGTTCGAATTTAATAATGAAAAATCAATCAATAATATCTTTTGCAGCGGAAACTGTAATTATTCAAAAATAATTCATTATACAGAAGCATTATAACTGTACTCTTTTAATCTCTGAAAAATTAACACGTTGGTGCAAAATTTACAGAGATTTTGGATCAAAATTTCAATTAAATTCATTCACAAATGCTTCTGAAAAACAATAAAAATCCAAATTGGATTTACTGTTCAATTCGGCCAAAATGGCCCATTCTTTCGGCCGCAGCCCAGTTCGCTCCCACGGGGCTCAAACGGCCACCTCACGCGCACGCACGGAAACTGGCCGAAACGGCCCATTAACGTGCTGCCCTGCCGGCCCAACAGCTCCCCTTTCGCCCGATCTCGGCCGTCCATCCAATCGGACGGTCCCGAGAAAAATTCGCTCGATCAAAAAAGGTGCGGCGCCGGCTTCCCCAAAAACCCTAACCCTATCTGCCTCCTCCCCCCGAAAAAAACGGAGGACCAAGCGGCGGCGGCGCTCGGCGACACCCGGCGGCGGCAGCGGAGCAGCGGGCGCCCGCGCGCGGGCGGGCCGGCAGCGGCCCGAAGGGGCGCAGGCGCTGCAGTGGCCGCGCAAGAGCGGCGGCGGCTGGCCCCAAGGCGGCTGCTCGAAGTGGCGGGGCGGCAAACTGCGGCCCCGAGAGGCGGCGACGGCACCGCGGCCGATGGGGGGGCCCTGAAGCGGCGGTGAGCGCGCGGCGCCTGCGAGGCGGCGAGACGGCCAGCGGCGCGGCGGCCCCCGAGGCGGCGAGACGGCCATCGGCGCGGCGGCCCCCGAGGCGGCTCAACGGCGACGGCGGCTGCGTCCCATCGGCACGCCAACGACGGCAGCGGCGCCCGAACGGTGAGCACCTCCCCCAATTCTTTTCTTTTCTTTTTCCCGATTTGCAGCCGATCGAGATTGGGGTTCAATTTGGGGATTTCAATCAAGGCTCTGATACCATTGTTAGCAATTCTTCTTTTGCACTTGGGGTTTAGATCCGAGAGAGTAGGGGAGAGGAAGAGTGGTGTGATTGGTACCGTCAAAGCCGGCTGCCGGAGTCGTCGATGTCCCGGCCATCCCGCTCCTTTGGTTGGGGTAGTCTGCGCTAGGCAGCGACGTTCGGTGGAGAAGGAGCGGCGTCTCCCTGGTGGCGGCGTGTTCTCGGCGGCGTGGTCTGACGGCTGGTGGATGTTTCCCGTCGCTGGAGCGCCCCCTCAGATCGGGTTTTAGGGTTTGTTGGTGGGGAAGGTGGCGGCACGGTGAACCTCGTCGTGCGTGCCGCCCCGGCCCCCACCTCTCTTTTATATGGCGCTGGCGACAGGGACCCACCAGCCTATTGGGCTGTGCGCCCCCGATCAGGGCGCGAGCAAGGGGAGGGTATTTGGCCGTTGGGCCAAATGCCCTGCTGAGATCATTCTAACACCTTAACCTTCACTGCCTCTTCTAGCTGACACATTTCCTCTTCGGCACCATCTGAATAAAAAGCAGTAAGTTCGAGGAGGATTTGGGCCGAACTCCTTGCAACTGTATCCTCTTACCCTCATGCCAAAACGCCATGTGCTTCTTACGCCAATACATTACCATGGGGTGCTGCATCTCCAACCAAACCATGCCTATTATCACCTCATAACATCCCAGCAGCAGCACTTTGAGGTTGGTGTGAAATACATGTCCTTGCACCTCCCATTTGCACTACAAAAACTCTTGGGAGCAGTAGAGCATCCCACCATCTGCGATATGAACTTGCACAGGTTTCATTGATCTTGGAGCTCCTGTCAGCCAGCTCGCAAAAAATTCACTCACAAAGCTGTGAGAATTGCCTGAGTCCACCAAGATCAATGCCTCATTCCCTTGCACTAGCCCACGCAGTCTGACCGTGCGTGGTGCCCCTCCACCACTGACTGCCTCCTTAGAAATGGCCATCAAGTCGCCCCTCGTTGATCCTTGTCTAGGTTCAGACTTATGCCACTACCAGAACCTTTGAAACCAAAAAAAAGATCGATGAATAAGGTAAAAAATCTGTTGTGGAAACACAAAGATTCAACAAAATGATTTCTTTGGAGTCCAAATGGGTAACTATTTCTGCTCTGCGGAGAGGTCCTTTGCAAACACCAAACAGCATAAAGATCGGTTTGTCAGAAAATTCAGTAAGAAAGTTTATCAAGCAAAGCAGAGTAATGAATCTAACTACTAGTTTTTTTCTTGTAGATTTCTTCTGCAACCGCTATAAGCTTAGCTAGCATCGCTTTCAGAATATACAGGTCTCAACAACAAAAAAAGTTATGCTTTTCTGAAACGCGAGCACGCAACACCCAATCAAGCAGCAAGCTGAAAACTCTAACCAGATCAGAAAGCGAGGGCTCCTAACCTCTCAGCCAAGCCAACCACAGCATCACATGCACCTCTCCCCTCCTAACCGATCAAAGCAAGAACCCTTTTGACACTGCGAAACGACGAACACAACGATCCTAAGCGTGCCATTGCCTTTCAATCCCACAAGCAACATCAACCTTCCTCGCAAGAATGCGAATCTCGACGATGTCGTTCTTCGCGGAGCTGTAGTGCAGTGCAGTGTAGGATTGTGTTGTGGCTCTTCCTCGTGAGCTCACCTGAGCTCGATCAATGGAGTACACTGTGACTTCGCACGCGGTTCCATGTTCCTGCCTTTCTTGGTGATGTTCGCGGCCCCGTCGGCTACTTGGTCATCTTCCGCGGCTGGAGCCGCGCACACCGGCCGGACGCATGCAGCTGCTTCACCTCGCTCTTCCACGGTACGCCGGCGATGTTGCTCGCCCTCCGCGCCGTACTGTCCAACCCGAGCGCCGGCGACCTCACGGCGCCCAACACGGCCGCCAACGAGCTCGTCCTGGACTTCAGCACAGCTTACTTTGCCGTCGACCTCCTCCACTACCTCGTCTTCCTGCCCCACGAGGTTCTCTTCGTCGCGCACCACCTCGTCACGCTCTGCGCCTTCGCCACCTGCCTGCTGGCCCTGGAGGTGCTCGCCGAAGCCACCAGCCTCGCGCAGAACCTGTGTACGCTCACCGGCATGCGCCGGGCAGACTCGCCGGCAGCCGCTAGGGTGCACACGACGCTGTCGCTCCCGTTCTACATGGCGTACACGGCCATGAGGGCTGTTCTTGCGCCGGTGCGGTTTGTGAGGATGGTTAGGTTCTACGCCGCCGGCGGTGTGGGCGTCGTGGACGGTGGTGATTGGGTCCGAGATCTTGCTGAGCGTGCTGTGGGTGGGCAACCTATGGGTGGCATACTTCAGGGAGAGGAAGGAGAGCAGCAAGGAGCAATGATCCATCAATTCTGCAGTGGAATTCTGCAGTGGTTTGATCTCATTAATTCACTGTGCAATAGGGATTATTAACAGACAGTTATTGTTTTCCTTTTTGGTTGAATTGGGTCTTGTTGCCACTGCTCTTTTTATGCATAAAGAACCATGTCTTCGATTCGTCGAGCATTGATTTCCAATAAACGGCATATGAGCATGTCAATTATGATTCTCTGCACTTTCTCTACCTCCAACAAGTCACCTCACCACATCTTAAGGCCAATCTCAGTGGAAGTTTCATCTACATTTAATAGGCTGTCACATAGGTATTTTTGATGATATGGCAACATTTTTAAGAAGAGAGAGAAGAAGTGAGTTTCATCTAGATGAAACTCTCTTGGCACGATTACCAACTCTATATGAGTCATGAAATTAAATGTCTATGAAACAATAGAATGAAACTATGCATTGAGGATGGATGTTTCATCCATGTTTCATTTTATTTTACATGATGTGGCAGTCTTGGAAACAACGCCATGAAACTCTCCACTGAGAATGGCCTAACTACTCCTAATTCACTATGAATTTGACACTGAGGATCCCAGGGCGAGGCAATTTACCCAAACAGATAATGCTCACAATTGTCGGGGTTCACAACGTAACCATTATCCACTGCACATATTTCGAAAGTAGCAAAGTTCCTCTGTTTTTTCCCTCGGGAAAGCATCGGTATTGTGCAATCAGATTACAAAAATACAAAACCACATATACATACAGATACATGCACTATCTCAACCCTCAAAAATACGTTACGATTTGTAAAGGGGTATTTAATTATTAAAAGATAGGACGATGGTTTGAATTTTAAAAGTTTGCATTAATCTTGATTTATATTTGATGATGATGGTGTATCCGTGAAAAACCACCTGCAATCAGATTATCCAGATTTTCTGGTTTGTGGCTAAACGCGGAAGTCATCCTCAAACCAAACAAGTCAGCATCGCATAAAGGGTGTAGCACCTAGAAGCATCCCCACAAAAAGGTCGAAGGACACATCTTTTCGGAAAAAACGCCGAAGGACACAATTCAAAAGAGCCTTTTGATAAAAAGAACTATGCATAACGTGGTACTATGGTAGGTTGCCTTGGAGCTTAGCTCTCTGTTTTCCATGAGTTCAGCACTTTACGATCACCTCATTTTGAGACCTATCAGCTTCATAATATAGGTCTAGATTGTTAAGGGTATTTATAGTATTTTTGTTTATATGATTTAATTTTGTATGTATTCTATGTACTTTATATATAACTCTTTGCGCTGAGTTCAACACAACTAACTATTCATATATTCATCTGATAGATCTAACATGGTATCAAAACCTAGGTTTAAACCCTAGCCCGCATCCTCTATCATTGCCGTTACCCTGGGAGGTGCAATCTTCACTTCCGAGGGCGACCACCCAGCCATCATCTTCGGTCGTCCCCACCTCAGTTCCCCCACATGAGAGACGGTAGTTCTACTAGGAGACCTGGTCATGCCAGGATGCCCGCACCATGCCACACCACCTCCCGCCCGGATCCTCGTCGCCTCACCTAGATATGGCCACCCCGATGTCGCCTTCGTCAGATCCAGCTACCGCCGACTGGATTCACGCCAACCCAAGCCTGATCTACGTCATCATCCTCGTGATAGCTGGATCTGGTCACTGCCAGCCTCAACGTGCTAGATCCGACCGTCTTCGGCATGAGTCGCGTCGCCGTCACTCTTCCACAGCACGAGCCACCGATGTCCTCTTCTTAGACCGCCGCCGCTACTCGGCTCTCTTGGCCCCGACGCGTGCGACACAGAAGCCTGTGGCTATAGCGAGAAGAGTCGTGGTGCCACTGCGCCTCCGCCTTGTGCGGCCACTCCCTTCCGTTGCCATTGTCTCCATCTCCATGGGAGAAGTCCAAGAACGGGGGAGGATGTTGCGTCGTTGTCATCTCTTTATGCGCCTACAGCAAGTCTGTTGCCGCCCTACTCCTGCTCTCTAGCGCACCCTCTAGCTCGCCGCCGTCGTCCATGGCGAGTCATAGTCCTCCGGCTTGCAACGGCACACAAAGATAGCAGCACCGGCTGGGTATCAGCTACTGTCGGCGCACTAACTAGGCGGCCATCTCCAGCAATTGAGATGACTAGTGTGAGGGGTAGTACTGGTAGTTGGGTCGGGAGAACATATCTTGGGACTCTCTGTGAGGTGCTTCGATTTGGGCGAGGAGGTGATAGAGGAGGAAGGAGATTTTTTGTGTTAGTGTGGCTTGGATGCAAGGTAGATAAAGCTTCCCGTGGTCTTGTTTGCTAGTTGTTGGTGTTGATGCTGCTAGCATCCACTGCCTTTGAATCTTTTTTTCTTTTGAGTCTTCCGTTGCATCTAGTCAAGTTTGTATCATGTATTTTTCAATTTGTCAAAAGTCGTGCGAGCCCTTAAGATCCTTATCAATCAAGCAATTGCTTTGCTAGCCATGGTCCATTCTCTTAGATCTAGTGTGGTTATCTTCTTCCTTTTTGGCATGGCCGCAGCCGTTGCTCTTCTCTCTCTAAGCCACTACAGATCGCAGAAGTCGTTATGTTGCCACCGCTTCTCTCTGAGCCACCGTCTCAAGTGTTAAGGCCGTTGTGCTTCCCTTCCACGCCTTGTCGTCTCGAACTTCGATCTATGCCACCATGCTTTATGAACTGTCGCGACCTTGGATAGAGGTATTTGGTAGTCGACATAATTTTCCAAGAGCACACTATGATGACATTATTAAAACTCGGACTTTGGATTTTCCCTATTTTAGTATCAACTCTTCCAAATGCAATGTTATTGCATATGCTTTGCATTTGAAAAGAGGTGTTAACGATATTTGTGGTATTTTCGTTTATATGGTTTAGTCTTGTGCGTGTCTTATGTACTCTATATATAGCCCTTTGCGTTGAGTTTAGTACAACTAACTATCCATCTATTTATCTTATAGATCTAAGTAAATAACCATGTGACATTATCTGGGACTCAGGAAGTTGTAAATTTATGATGTTTGGTTCGATGAATGGGTTGAACCTAGAACCAACTCAATCCTTACACTTTTGTTTTGTTTGAAGAATGGAATGAGTTGGTACATCACCTCCTCATCCCTCACAAGCACATGGCTAGTTGAAAATGAGGAATTAGGTCATCCAACCAAAATCATGGAATGATACTATGATGTGTTAGACGTGTATTATTATGTGTATTTTTCTGTTATATAAGAGGTTATATGTATATATGTCATACTTGTACTTATATATAGTGGTCTATTGACTACACGATGAATATAAACGCTATTCATAACATGGTATCAGAGCGCACCCTCCAACACCGACTGCTTCGCCCCCTTGTCTCGTCACCCGATCAGTTGCCGCCTGTACCCGACTCCTATTCTTCGGTCGTGAGGTCGTCCAGTGCCGCCCGCATCCGCTAGCACCTCGTCTTGATCCATTGGCGATGCCTCGATCTGCAGACACCTTGCCTCGATCTAGAGTCTCACTCTGGGTCTTCCGCCTGTGAGTCCGCCGCTCATCGGTGACTCTTGCACGTGACTATTACTCTCGACAGAAGGATTGTGATCTATTAGTTTTTCCTGATTGACCGGAAAAAGAGAAGGAAGAGGAAAGGATGTAATGAAACAACGTCCACTACGATTGTGGCCTTCAATGCCCACAACCTGTTAATCAACTTTGTGTTAATTTAATGCAGTGGACAATGCATACGGCATGAGAACAAGCTGCAGATACCTGCCCGGGAAACAATGAAAATTGATTTAGATCCTTCAAGTCAAGGCGTACACGCTGTCCCCCTGGAGTGCTCAACACTAGAAAAAAAAACGCTCCTTTAGTTAGCCTAAAGAAATAACCAAATGGTGATCAAACAAAGTTTTCCACATGAATGGGCCCAACAAGCACACTTACCTCCCCTATAATAAGATAGATTTTTCATTCAAACGACCTTCCCCATCGCAGATAACCATGCCAACTGCGAACGTGTTCTCCTGAAAGAGAAGAATAATCAGATATGCTTACGGAACAGGAATGATGATGAGTTAACTCAGCAAAATTCTGGTGACATGCAGTAACCTCTGAAGCAAGGGTCACATCTGCAGGTTCTCCACAAATCCCAGATGCAGAAAACAAGCTTGCCGGCCTTCTTATCCGATCTTCAAGTAATTAAACTGGAAAGCAAATACAATCAAACAAGCAGCTCTTGATGAAAACTAAACACATAAATAAGCATTGCCCTCACTCGATCTTCCGTTCTGTCAACATGAATCTGCAACCTGGTTCAGGCCGTGAGCGTTCAACTTGCAAGGTACATCTTTGACTTTGTTGAGTTCTTCTAATTACTTCATCTTCTGTGGTTTCAACCTCATGTTTACTTGGCACGCTAGCCACATTCTCAGCATTCAGAACATACTGTTGAGTAAATTTATTTACTCTTTGCGCGAAAGGGGTAATACAATTGCCATTTGTTTTAGCCACTCTGATGGATGATGGCCTGTCAGTTGTCAGAGGAGTTAGCTCGGAATTAGATGACTCTCCATGTGGCTTTTCCTGTTTAAAGCCTGGTGTATCCAGGAATCCCTCTTCATCTGTGTGTGTATTGCTCAAGAGCCTGTGGCAATTAATTCTACATTATGCTTTTCCTTAACAATGAAAGAACAAAAAAAACCTTCTGCAACAAGTAAAAGAAATGCACATTGGTGAAGCTGGGATATGGAACTAACATGTCAACATCGTTACTGGAGTAAATGTGGAGGTTTGTTTCTTCTTTTATAAGGCTGTCTTTTACTTTATTTTGCAGGTGTGAAAGAAAACCATCCAGATATGAGTTTTTGAGCTTTAACCCATCCAATTGCCTGCATAAATCAGTTGCTTCAATTTCCTTAGGCTGCATCATGTATTAAGGAACAAAAAGAAAAGTTGCTTTACAATGCAGTAATTTTAACATACTATCATGTATGAATTACCAGGTAAAAAGTTCAGAAAATTTAACAGTAGAGGAAATAATCGTTGGAGAGGCTCTTAGTGCATCAGGCCAATATTCAATATGGGCTACAAGATTTCAGTCGTTCTCATTACCTAATGTACATAGGGTTTAATGGATTGACGATAAATCCAGCAAAGTTTGATCACAGATAGCGTGAATCGATATAGATGTAATTTCAGCTCCAGCCAATAAAATAAACAGTGAACCAAGAGGACTACAAAAATCTCTGGAAAGTAAGTGGCAGCACATTACTTGACACTGCTTTAGTAAGGGCTGAAAACTGTTCCTATGGACAGATAAATTTCAAGCTTCCCTAAGCAAATTATCTATCATATTTCACAAAAGAAGATACTTGTTCTTCTCACTGCTCCAATAGTCACCAAGATTGGCTCAATTTTAGCGGCAAAAGATGCTACCATTTGGTTTAGCAGTTTATAGTTGGGTTATAAACAACAGAGGTATAGTTCTTGCATAAATGAGTTTCTGTTACATCTTAAAGATGCCTTGTGGTGAAAGGCAAGTTAAATCTTCAAGTCAAAGGAGTATGCTACTAATTTTATTTGGAGGTAAACTGTAGTCTCCTTCTCTTCTTTGATAATACATTCATTTGAAAAAGTACCATCCCAAAAGAGATATGAACATAAGGAGCTAGAATTTCAAACCCGTCAAACCCGTTGCCCACATACTACATGCCGCAAACCCGTTGCACACATACACGTCTCCTTGTACAACCCCCCTCGCAGGCCACGCACACTGATAGGCTGGCACTTGGCCCGAACCGACACCATGCAGCACGGCAAGATGACACGGTAAAAGAAATAAAGTTCGTATTTGTATCCTACTATTCGAGCATGCACGCCTAACATGTTTTGTCCATCGTTGCAGGTCAACCGACTGCACCACATCGTGTCCGAGAGTGGAGCCACACTGCATTGTGGACAGTTGAGCACAATCGAATGACTGCTAGCGTCCATCCATAACATATACAACAACGCCAAACATGCACTGGAGCCATCAGCTATAGCCGTGTAAGCAACATGTTATCCCAAGGGTGATGAGCCGCTGCATCGTCTATTGGTAGCTCCGTCTGCACATGCTAACTCATGGATGAACCCCTAGCCTCGGCCGCTCCCAATCCGTACAGTGCACTACTCAAGTTTGATGATTTTTATAACCTGGTGCAATTGGCAAAATATCTTATTTTCATTGCTTTTCATACATGTCGTCTTCGTGCAGGACATTCATGCTAACACTACTCTACTCCCGTCTTCATCACAGAGGCAGCCTGAACCCATATCATCCTCATTGGGGGGACAGGGACGAGGGAGCACTCTACTTCTGTCATCACCACGGAGACAGTCTAACACACAGGACACCTCAGGTGCTGACACACACTCCCCTGACCAAGACTGTGAGGTGCAGTATGGCACATACACACCCATGGACCACCCTAATCTTTGGTAACGTGATGAGTGGTATGATCGGACATATGATAGCTATACGGTCCATCAGTATGGCATGGACTATGTGGCATCGGGCTTCGCTGCAGCCGACTACCATAGACTGGAGTATCCAGAAGGTTTATCATTCGTGCAACACGCGACACTGGTGCTTATAATTGTGAGTTTTATTTCAGTTCTACTTTATATCGGCCTAACGAAACATGTTTTCCTTCACAGGACACCAGCAATTATGCAGAGGACTGAGTGCACCAGATGTTCAGCACGCAAGAGATTGGATCTAATCAATTGTATGGTGCACCTACTCCCACTCAACAACTATCGCAATACGACTTGCACGATGTACAATGCTCTCCCGATAGGCTAACCTTCCCTCAGGACCAACTTCACCGCTATAGAAAGCATACAGCAGGCAACCCTTGACCCGCTACTACGTACAGTGCCAACTCTTCAGTCCTAACCGGTCGAACTTAATTATGTATTTGTTAATACATTATGCCCATTGTAGCTGTCATAAATGTAATTTATTAGTAAAAAACATGTATTTTTAACAATCTTAAATCAAAGCACATGTTTTTTGCTGCCTTCCATGGGGATTCATATAATTACTCCCACAAGCATTTTTTTTACTGGCCTCTTGCCTGCACGCCACTACTTGCTTACTGCTCGGGCGGCTGCCGAGCCATGGCAGCTCAGTAGTAGCCTACCAAGCAGGGGTGGCTCGATAGGCTGTTGCTGAGCATCCCCAACTTGGCAGCCACCCTGGCCCACTTGCTGCGGTGATGTTGCTCGTCCAACCGTGCCAGCTTGGCTTGCCGCTTAGCACACCACCTACCGAGCTAGGGCGACGTGGTAAGTGACACATGTCACATGCCGTCACCTGCCACACCTTTCGAGCTAGGGGAGGGGGCCAAGTTTGCAAAACAGTTGCTAGAGGACCAAAATTGAAAAAAAAACCGTTGCTACAAGGATGGATGCGTGAACAATTCTAAAAAAAGTACGGCAAACAGTGAGGAATGAAATGGCTAACACCATCATGCCCCTTCCATAGAAAGGGTGTTGTGTGGAATGAGTTAGTCTATGGCCTTGTTCTTTTTGGTTTTTCAGTAGTTTTTAATATTTCTCAGTAATTACTATTCATTAGACTAATAAGTCATAATCAAAAGCCATAAGTTGCAGCCCAAAAAGAACAAACCGTATATCCATCTTGTCTCTAGCAAGAATAAGGTAACATAAAAAATGAGAAATGCAATCATCCCACTAGGTCATCATAGATGGTTTTGCGGTATCAAACATATAAAAATGTTTCTCACGTTGCTCATCTACGTATGATCTTCCAAAGATTCATCACCTATTTTCCTATTTTTGGTACACTATATCTTACTATTATTTTGATCATGAGATGCTTATTACCATATATCTCATTTCGATACAAATACTTCTTGTCAAGTTCTATGTCGAGACCAGAATATGTAAATCCAGATTCTCTGTGTATTCTGCATCCGTCCATACTCACGCCAATGCACATAGTAAAAACATATATGAAATATCGACTATGATCATAAATAATTATGAAAGTAGCAATTATTGGGCCTGTTTGATATGGTTGCAGCTTATGGCTTTTGGCTGAAATTTTTTAATTTTAGCTATTTGCGACAGAGATTACGGAGATAGAGATACTCGCTTGTGATTTTGATTGATACAGATGTTGGACTTTTAACATGTACTACAATTAACTTGTAGACCCCATTTTGAGAAAATACTCTGTTTGAAAGTTAGGTACTGTAGCAAAAGCCAAAAGCCGCTTTTAGAAGCCGTTAAAGAATAGGCCCATTATTTATTATCATAGTAGCGACCTTATGACTAAACTTGCAAATAATAGCCTGAAGGGTCTAACAAAAACTAGCAGTGGAAAAATAAAGATAAGTATAGTAGCCATTCGACATGCCACAAACAATCGACTGGGAAGCGAAGTCTTTATCCGAGAAGTCATCGAAGAATCCTCCTTCAAGTACCTCTAGTTGATATGGTTCTTCCTCAGCAACTAAACAGCAAAGTATATAGCCGTGAGTACATAGAGTACTCAATAAGTCATTTGTAACAAGATGCAATATATGATTATGCAAAGCTTATCAAATGATGGCTGAATGGTTATTTTTGTAGAAATTAATAATTTAGAGTAAATACAATAAATAGATTGAAAACGAACTTTGAAAGTGATTAATAAGTAATTAAGTCAAAGGAATTGAGGAAAACCACAAGTAAACTGGCCATTTACTTCCTATCCAAATACCCAACCAAAGTTTTATGAAATTCTACTACTTGTGTGACACCGAGCATTGTCCATAATCGAGAACACGACTATTCAAATAGTTTTGCACTCTGTAAAGGTTGCACAACTTTACCCGCGTGATTTGACCATCTTGTAATGTCACTGATATAATATACTTCCTTAGGTGTACCAACCAAGAAGATCACAATAAAGCCTTGACAATGCTCAATCTTAGCCTGATTTTGCCCACTAAAATTTCGCTGCCAAGTAAAGTAACCATCTAGTCATAAAAGCCCTCTCTTGTGCCATGTGAAAGGTTACCTAAAAATGAACTAACAACCCACATTCATCTCAATGGCAAAAACAATGTTGAAACATTACAAATGAACTAGTTAGGTCTATTCTATACTAGACATGTGTTTGTACGGTAAGGCTCAGATCAATGGCGTACAAAGTTAAGCCCTTAATTATTACTCAGATGAGACATTTACATCCCAATGTGCTAATTGCACCCACTTTACTGCAGGATCACTCGCCCAAGTGAAAACTATTTTGTTTAACCAACATTAATGACACCACCCCATGTTATGGTGCACAAATCTTATAACTGTGGCTGACCACCATAGTTAAATATCCCATTAAAGTAAAAATTAATTAATTAATCAATGTGATGATGAGCTCAACGTACCAATAAACACGGCTAAGCATACTAGGCTACAACCCAAGTAGATACTAATATTATATCACTAGATAATTAACCATTCTATGATGTCAATGGAATCATGGCATTCGAATTACCAAAGGAGGGATTTAGTCAATATTGGTTAATAACTACCAAGTACAAGGGTTTGTAACAAATTAGCATTGCACAATAGTTTAAAACAAAATAATAAAACTTAGATTTGAAACAATTGGTTCAACATGATCAAAGATCATGATTTGCCTTGGCTTTGTGTAGTTAACACTTCTTGAACTTCAAATCCCGCTTCTGCTAATTCGAAAATGTTATATAACGAGAGAGAAAGTGAATAAAATATAAATATATCAAAAGAAAATTCTAAAAACAACGAAACTAGAACTAAAAGATAGAGCTCAATTTTATATGAATTTAGGAAGAAGAATATGGTTAATCGGAGTTCATATGAAGGAGCGTAGACTCTTAGAAGATTTGCCCAAAAAAATAAATTCCTGGAAATTGAGAGAGAAAGGAGAATATTCTCTTGAATATTCCCTTTGGAATTAAATAAAACAAGAAGAAAAAGAAATTCTAGCAGTGGGGTCCACATGTCAATGGCTCTGTCCACGATAGACTAAGTCCATCGAACCAATTCATAGGTTTAGCTGACATGGCATGATGACGTGGTGGACACATGGTTGACACGTAAGCAAAATAGGTGACGTGGCACTTGCGTGGATGTTGCCTTAGCTGTAGATGTGGCAGGGCGAAGCGGTGCGCTGAGAGGCAATAGGATCTGGCATGGCTGCTGCACGGCATTGGCATGGCTTCCATGTCGGATCTGAGCGCTGAAGTGGCTCACCACATCGGCGTTGATGGCGATGCACACTGGAAACGAGGCTCACTGGCACTTCGATAGACAATGAAGAGCAGCGAGGGGCGCAAAAGAGGGAGGATGCGATGGGGAACTCAATTTGCCTTAGCGCGACGCTCGGAAGTGCACAGAGTTGGCTGGTGGCACGAGAAAGGTGGCGAAATAGATTGGTTAGACAGCAATCTCGAACTACGGCAATACATTAGCTTTGACATGACGTGAAAAGGGTAGGGTAGAGCATGGCGATGCTCGGGGAGATGATGGCATGGACAGGGGCTCACCGACGATGGTGGAACCTCTCATCGGAGACGATGAAGGCGGCGGTGACTCGATGCTTTGTTCCCAGCATGAAGATGGTGGATCTAGTGGCGGCGACTCGGGCAACAAGGTCAGGGTGGCTCGAGGTGATGGTTTTGAGGCTTGGCATGCCCTTTTATACACAGATGAGGCAGTGAGGTGAAGAGGAATCCATGGTGAAGACGGCGGCGAAGTGGAGTCCAGCTCAGAGGCGGGACAACAAAGCTGATAGGTGGGGCTTACCTATCAACGATGGTGTGAAAACGAAAAACACGGACACAACACAGATGCAACGTGTGGCTGGCAGGCGACTACTAGAGTGGGTTGGGCCGAGTGCGGAGATGCGCCACGCATGGGAAAGGAATGGGCTGGAGAAAAAGGATTTGGTCCAAAAGCCAAATCCGGATTTTTGGGAATTTTTGAATTTCAGAAATTGAGAGAATTCAAATTGAGCTCAACAAAACAGCAAATAAACTCCAAGAAATCCAAGAAAATACAGAAAAATTTCTTGCAACACAAAGAACCCAAATAAAACTGGTTTTGAATTAATTAAAGTTTATTTTATTCACATTAAATTTTTTAGTTTCTAAAAATTCATATTAAGTTTTAATTAATTCAAGAAAATTTTAAATATTTATTTTTATTTTAAAAACTATATAAGACACTAAAAAACAGAATGTTATATTCTATACCATTAAACTTACCAAAAAGTAGAATGAAAGGACATAACAACAAGGATATGAAATAGTTCTGTGAGTTATCTCAGTTTCTTAACTTTCACGCAAAAGCCCGCAAAGAAATAATCCACAAGTCTAGCTCCACACTCATAAGTCTAGTCAGAGAAAATCAAACAAGTTAACAACTATATTTTCTTTTCTCACTAAGGCCCTGTTTATTTAACCTTTTTATTTGGCTTATAAGCAAAAAGGCTAAAGCCTAAACAAAGAGATGCCTTTTTTTCCAGCTTATGAAAAGCTTAAGCCATTTTAAGCCTAAAAGCTAAAAGCCATAAGAGAAATGCTTTTTTTGGCTTTTGCGGAATGAAATATACCTTTACCACTTAAGTTCGCTAAAATTACCCACCAAATGCCATTCATATATAACTCCAAATTCTTTCATTTTGTTTCTCCTTTTTCCACTTCCACTCTGTTTTCTTTTCCCTTTAGCTCCCTCTCCCGAGCGACTCGCCCGATGGCGCTGTTCTCCCCCGCAACGCTCACACCACTGTCCCGCCCCCAGCAACACTGTCCCTGTGCCCCAACTCCGCTGACCTCCCTCTTCCCAGCACCCGACGGTACCGACATTCGTCTTCCCCACGCCTTCCGCCGCAAGCATCCCTCATCCCCGCACCCGTCGCCGTCGTCCTCCCCCTAGACAACACAGCTTCACGGCGCCGCCTCCTCCCCAGGCTCTGCCCCTTTCCTCCCCAACTACGACGCTGCCTCCTCCCCCTAGAAGGCACCGCCTCCTCCCCCTAGATGGCGTTGCCTTCTCCATCAACGTCGGTGTCGCCTCCTCCCTAGACTCCGCCCCTTCCTCCCCGACTTCGACGCTGCCTCCCCCCAGACGGCACCGCCTCGTCCTCCCAAATGGCATTGCCTCCTCCCCCAAATGGCGCCGCCTCCTTCCCCCAGATGGCATCGCCTCCTTCCTCGACGCCGGCGCCGCCTTCTCCCCCTAGATGGCATCACCTTCTCCCTTGACACCGACGCCGCCTCTTCCCCAGACTCCGCCCCTTCCTCCCCGACTCCGTCGACCTCCTCCCCCAGACGGCACCGCATCTCCCCAAAATGGCGTTGCCTCCTCCCACAGACGGCGGCGCCTTCTTCCCCCAGCATCGCCTGCTTCCTCGACGCCGGCGCCGCCTCCTCCTTAGACTCCGCCGCTTCCTCCCCCAGATGGCGTCGCCTCCTTCCTCGACGCCGGCGCCTCCTCCTCCCCAGATGGCGTAGAGATTTCAATTTTGTTTTGCAATTTGATTTTGTATGAATATTAGAATTATTGTCTAGGTCTGATGGACATTAGAATTGATTTTGTATGAACATTATAATTCATCAGAACACATAGCAAACTTATGCCTTTCAGGTCGTAACTCCTCGATGAATTGAGAATTTTATATTCAGTTCTGATAATTGCTATGCATTTTTCGATATCATGCTCTAACTCAAGAATAATGGTATGCAAACATTTCTTTGCTAATTTGAATGAGGGTATTTTGAATATTTCATGCTTCATAACGATAAGCCAGCCCAATAAAAGCCAAACTGCTAAATAGGTTGGTTTGGCTTAAAAGCGAACTACTTTTAAGCTGCTTAAATTAAAAAAACTAATTTTAAACTATAAACTAAAAAATCTAAGCTTAAATAAACAGAACCTAAGACCATAATCTCTCGCAAACCTATACAAACTAGCTAACCTCACAATCCCAGCATGCTCGCCCGAAAACCGACCAACCCAACAGCTCCCCACGAAAACCATACCCAAAAAAAAGCAGCTTTCTCACCCTAATTTCGTGCCAAAAAAAAAAAAGCCACACATCGCAGTCGCCCGAAAAACCTCACCACCACCCGAGCAAACTTCGCTTCCGTCCTCCGTAGCCGCCGCCGCCACCCCGGGCCCCACTCGTCAGCCCCGACACCCACCTCGGTAATATAAACCCCCCTCCTCTTATCCCCTCGCCTCCTCCTCCCCTCTCCAGCTCCGCCGCCCCCGAATCCGCACTAGGGTTAGGGTTTCCGCACGAGCCCCGCGCCATGGCCGCTTTCACCTCCCAGGTCAGCGCGACGGCGGGCGGGACCCCGTTGAGCTCGCTCTTCGTGGGCCGGCGGCCGGAGCAGATGCGGGGGCGCGGCCAGCTCTTCATGGGCGGGAAGCCGCCGGCGGCGGCGGCCGTGCAGATGCGCGCGCGGCGCGGGGGGCGGGCCCGCGGGCTGGCGATGCGGGTGGCGTGCGAGAAGGTGGTGGGGATCGACCTGGGAACCACCAACTCGGCCGTGGCGGCGATGGAGGGCGGCAAGCCGACGGTGATCACCAACGCCGAGGGCCAGCGGACGACGCCGTCGGTGGTGGCCTACACCAAGGGAGGGGAGCGGCTGGTGGGGCAGATCGCCAAGCGGCAGGCCGTGGTCAACCCGGAGAACACCTTCTTCTCCGTCAAACGCTTCATCGGCCGCAAGATGGCCGAGGTCGACGACGAGGCCAAGCAGGTCTCCTACCACGTCGTGCGCGACGAGAACGGAAACGTCAAGCTCGACTGCCCCGCCATAGGCAAGCAGTTCGCCGCAGAGGAGATATCTGCGCAGGTAATTTTGCTTGCAGTTTGCAATTGGTGCTGGCCAATTGTTTAAGTCTGTAGAGAACTAGAGATGTACTGTACTGAATGTTCTTCTAGTGCACTTGGGAAACATCACACATGGAATGACTACAAAAATCGAATTGGAATATGTGATTAGATATATGTTTAATCATGCATGATAAATTTCAATCGACATTGGGATTTCATCTTGTCTGCCTCTCTGATAGTGTTGAAAGTTATTGCTTTGTTTGGAATTAGATGCAGCAGTTGGTTAATTTATATTCTTTTCTTGATGTGTTAATGTTTCCAATGTATGTAAAGCGATGATATTTCATTTCTATAATTACTTTGAATTGCTACGGGATGGTCTGGATCATACATTACAATTTATGTTTCTGAGTATATTAGAGTATGTATTATTTTACTTGCTATGTTGGTTAGTTTAGAGAACTTAGTTCTGTAGTTATGTCCAAACAGTTGCAATGCCTAATATGCTTAAGATTCCTGTGCTCATCTGGAATTTATAGAAGTTACAGTGGGTAATGGCAATTCAATGGAAACCTGGCTACCTATCATTTTTCTTAGATTAAAGTGCACATCCTAAACTCACATGGTTGTGGTACTCTTTTTCTTATTTGATAGTGAGTTGCATATTTGACTTTTGTTGTAAATTATTACCTTGACAGGTGTTAAGGAAGTTGGTGGACGATGCTTCTAAGTTTCTGAATGACAAAATTACAAAAGCAGTGGTTACTGTTCCGGCATACTTCAATGACTCGCAGAGAACAGCAACAAAAGATGCTGGCCGTATTGCGGGATTGGAAGTTCTTCGCATTATTAATGAGCCAACTGCTGCATCTCTGGCTTATGGTTTCGAGAAGAAAAACAACGAAACAATTCTAGTATTTGACTTGGGAGGCGGTACTTTTGATGTCTCTGGTATGGTAAAATACCAAACTGTTTGCTTGTCTTGTACTGTTACCAATTTAACTTCTGAATCACGTGGACCTTCATTTTGGATGAATCACAACTGGAATTTCAGTACTGAAAATTGATTCAGTTAGATGAAATGTGCACTGTTGTTTCATTCTGTCCAGTGTGAGTCATAAGGTTCAAAATGGTTTGTCCAGAATGGTGTTACTTTACATGACTCAACCAGAGGATAATGTATGGTTACAAAACTTTGAGCTGAGTAGATTTGTTCCACCAACATATGGATAAAAGTTCCTTTTAGAGAGACCAACATTTAGTTAAAAGATCTAAACTTAAAAGAGAGTAATACACAGTGCAAAAAATTGATAACAAAATTTGCAATGTCCACTTGGATTGCTTTCGTTTGCTATTCAACTCTCACTGGAAGTTTTTAAGCAGGTCATGATGTGATCGAATAACTTTGCATCCTTTGCTTTGTTGAATTTGTAGTTCTGAATATAGTGATGTATTATGGAGGTGTCTTTCTTTATATAAGTTATTACTATTAAATCAGCATCATCCTGCAGTATTGGAGGTTGGAGATGGTGTGTTTGAGGTGCTTTCCACATCTGGTGACACACACCTTGGCGGCGATGACTTCGATAAGGTGTGTAATTTTGCTTCTATTCTTTTTGGAAATTATGCCCACTTGTGAAAATTTGTGAATGTACATGATGAACTAGTCTGAACATTTCTAAAAATTTAATAGATGTAATTCATGTCGTGTTGTACACACATGCCATATTTCATGGTCAAATTCATCAGTACTGTAGTGGTTGTTTGGATCATAAGGAATAGGAACTAGTTTTCATAAAACAGGTTTTACTAGGAATTTTAAGAAGTTTTAATCTGTTATTCTGTTAGGATGAGTTTTCACTTTTCTTATGGGTTTTACTAACACAATGTTTGATTGATATACAATCATCACAAATTGCGTTTTCATATTATGACACATCCTATGTAGCACGGACACACCTCAAAACCGCCGTATCCGTGTCCGACACCGTGTTGGACACGGATACGACACAGACACGTCTTCGACATGTGTCGGCGACGTATCAGCCAATTTCAGAATTAATTTTAATTATTAAAATTCTACATGCGTCGGACACACTAAATATACGAGTCGTACACGGCTTGGGCACAGCCGGCCCAGGAATGGCCCAGGACACGGCCGGCCCAGGCCAACCCATAACACACGCACGGGTGTTGCCCTAACTCTAACCTCCCACCCCGGATACCGAGCGCCTCATTCCCATCGCGCTCGCACGCTTGCGCTTCTCCGCATCGGCCGCTCGCGCCGTCGCCCGCTCCCTCACCTCGCCGCCGCCAGCTCCCACTGGCTCCTACACCTTGCTGCCGCCCACCGGCTCCTGCACCTCACCACCGCCTGTCGGCTTTCTTCCGCTGCCCGCTCCCGCCCGCTCCCGCACCTTGCCGCTGCCTGCTCCCGCCGTCTCCCGTACCTCGCCGCTGCCCACCGGCTCCTGCACCTCGCCGCCCCTCGTCGGCTTTCTCCCACGCACCACCGCCCGTCGGCTTTCTCCCGCGCGCTACCAACTTTCTCCCGCGCGCCGTCAGCGTCCCCGTACCACCGAGGTATCATCTCCTCGCTTCTCTGTTTTAGCATTTAGTGTTGAGATGCAGACTGCAGTAAGCCAGCAATATATATTTAGGCATTTAGCAAACTTGTGCTTGATTGCTTGTTTCATCATTCTAGAAAAATGGAAGTCGCTAATTCTAGTGCTAGAGAGGAAATTACACTTTACAAATTACAAGTTTACAATTTACATTATTTCAATTTAATAAGTATGTGGAAAGATAGAAAATAATATATATATATATATATATATATATATATATAATTTATTTATTATTTAAATATATATAGCCGTGTCGCCGTATCGGTATTTTTGGGAAAACGGTGAATTCCCGTGTCGGTGTCGTGTACGTATCCGTGCCCGTGCATCATAGGACACATCCATGGTCGCCGGAGTTACAAACAACACTTCACCCTCCATCCACGTCCATGCAACGAAAGATCGAGTAAGCAGAAAATCTATGGGTACATGATGATGGTTTGCATGATGGATAAGCAAAACATGCGCATGCATGATCGATAGTTGGTGCATGGTCTGCAGCTTGATGTGCATGATCAATCTGTAATTAGGCGTAGACCTCCATCGATGATGACTTGTTTTTGTACAAGGATGACTGAAACAGTGAGCTAGCGGCGACGGTGGCTGGCCGGCTGGCCGGAGTTGGCGCTTCGTGGACAGATAGAGGAAGGATGTACGGCAGTATGGGATGGGAGTTTGGTTCCTTCTCATCACTCGGGTGCAACAGAACATTTCTTTCTGTTTGTGAATCACTAATTTTGCGCATGCAGTCAAGACTCTGCAGGAACATGGATATTGTATCCTCATTTTGCTAAAAACTACGTTAAGTCATTTTTTGGTAAAACTCGGAAATTTGAGTTTATGGATAATTCGTTTTGGTTAAACTCAGGTTAGTTAGCATTATCCAAACAGGATTTTCCTAAAACCGGGTGAAATCAAGTTTTATGAAATCTGGTTTTGTTAATACTTATATCCAAATAAACCCGTAGGGTACCAAAAAGAGCACTACACGCATGCATAATACGGACAAATTGAACCATTAAATTTTGCATGTGTGCGTAACATTACATGAATTACGTCCATGAGTTTTTTCTTCGAACTTTTGGAACATTGCTTTGTGTACTTTTGATAAATGGCGGGTATGGAGTGCATAGAGGCACCAAATTCACACTCATTCGATGCAATATTGTTTTCTGTATGTTGTTAACTATAACTTCGAAATCACTGTTTTCTTTTACTTGTGTGTCCTTTTTAGTTGTGAAGAAATCACTGTTTTCTTTTACTTGAGGGTCCTTTTTAGTTGTGAATCTCTTGTTCAGATGATCTATGTATGTTCTATGTTAGATCCTGATTTCATTAAGTCTTTATATCTTATATAGTTCACATAACAAGTATTTGATTTCAACTTCTGAAATAGCATTGAACACGTTAAAGGTCTATTGGCGTTGTAGTGTAGCATCGTTCATATAGACCAGAGAACTTAATCTAACCCAATTTTGAACAGTGATTTATCATTATTTTCCACCAACTTAATAAAGTTGCCCTTGGAGTATGCAGAAAATTGTAGATTGGCTTGCTAGCAACTTCAAGAACGATGAAGGCATCGATCTTCTGAAGGATAAACAAGCCCTTCAGCGTCTTACTGAGGCAGCAGAGAAAGCCAAGATGGAACTGTCGGCACTGACACAGACAAACATTAGGTAAGCTTTTGACAAAGATGTTGGATAATCTTCTATTGCTTGATTGGTGATAGTTCTTTTTGAAACTGCTGAATGTCTTAACCGCAGCTTGCCATTCATAACTGCTACTGCTGATGGGCCTAAACACATTGAGACAACCCTCTCTAGAGCCAAATTTGAGGAACTGTGTTCGGACCTCATTGATAGGTAATTATGGACATCCTATCGTTTCTAAGCCTACCACTTAAGAAAATCATTTCTGTGTAGTAGTTCTGCATGTGCTCATATGTTTTGAAGGATTCACCTACATACTTCTTGTGTTGACAGGCTTAAAACTCCTGTTAATAATGCCTTGAGAGATGCCAAGTTGTCTGTCAGTAATCTAGATGAAGTGATTCTTGTGGGTGGATCCACCCGAATCCCTGCAGTGCAAGAACTTGTGAGGAAGATTACCGGGAAGGATCCCAATGTTACAGTCAACCCTGATGAGGTTGTTTCACTTGGGGCAGCTGTACAGGTCATTTTCTTTGTCCCAAATGAGCTTTAGTGTGTGTGTGTGTGTGTGTGTTTTCAGAGCGTCATCTCTAAACCTTCTAATTACTTATGGTGGTAGTCCTGAGGTCATGTTTCCTACATTATTAAATACCATGGATCAATTTTAGCTATATTTAAAATGAGATGCCCAAAGCCTGTCATTACAATGCAAGACAGCATTTTGACTTGTTTAACTTCTGGAACACCTCATTTAATCTTTTCTACTTCCCTTGTAACACCAGGGCGGGGTTTTGGCTGGAGATGTGAAAGATGTTGTTCTTCTGGATGTTACTCCATTGTCTCTTGGTTTGGAGACGTTGGGCGGAGTGATGACGAAGATTATCCCCAGGAACACAACACTGCCAACCTCAAAATCAGAGGTATTCTCAACGGCTGCAGATGGACAGACAAGTGTTGAGATTAATGTTCTCCAGGGAGAAAGAGAGTTTGTCAGGGATAACAAGTCTCTTGGAAGTTTCCGGTTGGATGGAATCCCTCCTGCACCACGTGGTGTACCACAAATTGAAGTGAAGTTTGATATTGATGCCAATGGCATTCTCTCTGTTGCTGCTATTGACAAGGGTACTGGAAAGAAGCAGGATATCACCATCACTGGCGCTAGTACACTACCAAAGGATGAGGTATGTTATCATCTAGTGCTTAAGCATTCTTGTGTGATAATTTCATCAAACTGTGGTTGTTGTATTGGTGATTAGCTGTGAAATTTGCTATTTTTTTCTTATCTTAAAAATGTAATGTGCCGGTTTTCTAGGTGGTACATAGTGTTTTTATTTTTCATTTTATTGTTGTTCCTGTTGTTCTAGCTACTTTTCTTGATTGCCAATCTTATTTTGTTGCTATTTTCTTCAAATTTATGCACCCAATCTGTTTTAGTATGATATTTGTTTTTGATGAATGTCTTTACCATATGGCATGTATATGTTGCACATAATCCTTACGTCGTAAATGAGTGGTGTATCTATCTTCACATTTCTCGAAGTTCCAATTAGTCATGGTGGAGAATCATGGCGCTAGTTCCTTTACAACCTTGTGGTATAATTGCAAACAAATATTTGATGCCATTGTAATGTCTGTCTGTTGTATAGCATGGACGCCCTGTCTGCTCCAGAAAAATTAATGTCTTTGTTGGTGTGTAATAGAATCATGGTGCTAGTTCCTTTACAACCTTGTGGTATAATTGCAAACAAATATCTGATGCCATTGTAATGTCAGTTCGTTGTATAGCATGGATGCCCTGTCCGCTCCAGAAAAATTAATGTCTATGTTGGTGTGTAATGATGCTTGGTGCATAACGATGCCTTCTGAAACATTTTGTTTCGCAGGTTGAGAAAATGGTACAAGAAGCTGACAAGTTTGCCCAGGAAGACAAAGAGAAAAGAGATGCCATTGACACCAAAAACCAGGCAGACTCTTTGGTCTACCAGACCGAGAAGCAACTGAAGGAGCTCGGCGACAAGGTTCCTGCTCTCGTGAAAGAGAAGGTGGATGCAAAGCTCAATGAGCTCAAAGACGCCATTGCTGGTGGATCAACACAGAGCATGAAGGCTGCCATGGCGGCTTTGAACCAGGAGGTAATGCAGATCGGACAGGCCATGTACAACCAACCTAGTGCCGGTGCTGCCGGGCATACTCCTGGTGCTGGCGCTGACCCTACACCTGGTGATGGACCGACGAGCTCAGGTGGAAAGGGTCCCAATGGTGGAGATGTTATTGATGCGGACTTCACAGATAGCAATTGAGGATCGATGGATGTTCCATGCAACATTGGGTTTGGGGGGGTTGGGGGGGGGGGTGACAAATTTTCCTTTTGTATTTTGGATCCATGTCACTATAGGCTATTTGGTATGGAATTTGATAGCGGAGGATTCTGCCAACATTTGCTGGTGATCTTGAATCAAGGATTATAGCAAGAAGCATACCCTCCAAAGATGAAAGGAGGCAAAAAGGTTTTTTGATCGAAATTGTAGCTAATTGAGCTGACCTTGTTTCTTGAATAAAATGGTGTTCAGATCAGTTGCCTGTTCACTACCAGCAACAACTGAGCTAGTGCTACCGATCGTTTGCTGGATCATTCTTTGTTATTTTGAATCAGAAGTTTTTTTCCCACTCGTATGGCTGCAGATATTGCTTCTTGCTTCCCTTGAACGAATTGAAAGGGAGGTGCAGAAGCAGGGGCCTGTTCGGAAGCGGCTTTTCGGGCAGCTTCCGGCTTCAGCTTCTGCCCAGAAAAGCCAGAAGCTGCATCGAACGGGAGGGATTCTGTGGGGCGGTAAAAAACCCGCTTATCTCAGGCCGTCCGTCCTGAACCGCACATTGCTTCCCACCGCACCTCCCTCCACATCAGGTGTTCGTGGGGTGACCCCACTCTAGATTTGGTGTCCGCCACCCCCCAACCTCCGTTATGCTCCACCAGATCCTCTGTCCGCCGCCATCGCCACCCCCCATCCCCTATGCTGTGTAGATCCGTCGATCGCCATTCCCCTCCCATCCCACCGCCATCCCCGTCCCTATCCCCGTCCCCCTGCGGATCTGGTGTCTGCCATCCCTCACTTCGCAGGAGCTATCAGGGCCATCAACGGTACACACATCCCCATCGTAGTGCATGTTAGGCTACGTGTAATGCACACCAACCGGCATGGGGAGACTAGCCAGAATGTGTTGGTCGTGTGTGACTTCGACATGCGATTTATATTTGTGGTTGCAGGATGGTCTAGGTGCGCCCACGACATACGCATCCTACTAGACATACTGAATGGTTACGACCACATGTTTCCACATCCCCAGGTATAATGCAATTCGCCATTTCTAACTTTAATGTATGTACAGAGGTCTAACTTTGTCCATTATTTCTATGGCAGGAAAGTATTACTTGGTGGACTCGAGCTATCCTAACTGGATAGACTTCCTAGCCCTGCTTTGAAACAGTCGGTACCATATCGCCGACTTTGCCCGTGGTGGTTAGCCACAGGCCCGCAACGAACTATTCAACTACCTTCACGCATCTTTGCGCAACGTCATCGGGCGTGCGTTCGGCGTGTGGAAGAACAAATGTGGTATTCTGGAACGAATTCCCAGTTGCAACCACGTCGCGCAGAGGAAGATAATTATTGCCACCATGGTGTTGCATAACTTCGTACTTGGCGGTGTGCAGGGCGACATGGGTCATGCGAGTACCCCCGTTGGCTTAGGTCATGGCTCCTTTCGGGTTCACGGCACTGAACACACGGGTTGTTTACAATGAACCAGCTACGCAAGGCGATAGCAAACGCTCTGGTGGCGTGATTTATTGCGCCGCCCAAGTACGCTTGTACGCTCCCCCAACATGTATGACTACGTACGCCCACATGGTTATGTACGCTGTGGTGGAAGGCTAGCTTGTACGCCGCCTTGTAACATTGTACGATTAGTATTCCCGCACAATCGATGTTAATGTCAGAAGCACGTAGTTTACTGTCCCGTTTAATTGATACGTCATTCCGGTGGTCTTTTGCAAAGGGAACGACTCTGTTGACGAAGATCTTGTTTTTCTATCATGCGTATATTTTTTCTGTATTTATTTTAACGTTCCAGCGTATTGCAGCTTATTCAGCAAAAAGTCAAAAGCCAACAGCCATAAAGAACAGAACAGTGGGCCTGTTCTTTTTGGATGAGGCTTATGGCTTTGGGCTGTAGCTTGTGGCTTTTGGGTTGTTCGTGCGAGAGATTACAGAGTAACAGAAACTCACGTATGGTTTTTACCGATGTACTAGTAGACCCATCTTAAAAAGACACTTTGTTTAAAAGCTAGTTACTGTATAAAAGTCAAAAGCAGAAGCCAAAGTTGAAAAAGAACAGGGTCAGGTTCTGCATCAACCATTACTATTCACCAGCTACAGCCAAAAACCATAAGTCGAAATCAAAAAGAACAGTCCCCCACTATTGACGATAGCTTAGCCTCTTTCACAATGAACTATAAGTTACAAGAGGTACCCTATGTTCTTCGAATTTTTCTATTGGAAGAGCTAGGAAGGTTCGCAATACAGGATTTATCCAATGGCGAATTCCCGTGCATGATTTTCACTAAGCTCGACAAGGAAATGTAAATAGACCTCGAAACGCCGGGTTGAACGACCACTAAAATTAGTCGTTGATAAGCGCACAAATGCTTCCGAACAGAGCATATGATCTAAACTATAGCATACCAGGTAAGAAGCTCAGGGAAAACTAAGTGACACGCTCATGCAAATAAAACTCAAAAAACTTCAAAAAGAGGCCAATGATCATCCCAGCTGTACGTACTTGTGTCATCTAACCTCAGTCATTTCAAAGCCATATAAATTTTCAAGTATCAACCTTGGATCCCCTTGTGCTGTCATAGGAGCACGGAACATGTTAACTTGCTACAGAGTTTGCTGCAAAATACATCTTAACATGAGGAAACAGAACATGCTAGTGGCATATGCTACATTGTTTTAATGTTCCAAGTCACTCCATTATTACCAAAAACAACTAGCGTGTCCGCTAGTAAATCTCGTAGAGTCGTAGTAAAGACAGACTATGATAAAACTTTTGACACTTCATGAGACTTCCAGATCAGTTCTTAGCAGTGAGAGCATTATTTTCCTTGATCCGAGCCCGGTTGTCCAACTTGACGAAACGTTTCAGGTCTTCATAAGGGAGTGTCTTGGCATCTTTCCTCCGCAGCTCACTCAGCACAGGACGCTTGTCGAGCAGGTGCCACAGCCAGTCAGGATACTCAGAATCTGGTTGAATCTTTGGATCAGAACCCTCCTTCAGGATATTTGCCCCAAACACAGTTGTGCTCTTAAGTTCTTTGCTGAGCACAGGGGTTTTAGAAGCATCAGCTGCACCACCTTTTCCACCCTTCTTTGCCTTGCTTGCAATCGCAAAGCCTCTGCTTCCAACCAATTGAGCTGCATCTCTCGGAATAACACCACACTTTAAAACTTTTGTCCAAGACATTGCCATTTCTGGGTTGATGTTTTCACTGCATATATCAATCATCAGAACAAACTGTCAACTGATGAAATCAGAAAAGCATCAACCCTGGTAAAAAAAGATCATAATATGCAAACAATGAACAAATTTAAATGGAACGTCATGCAAATACAATGTACAAAAAATGCCTTGAGAACATATGCAACTGTGTATACTAGAAAGTCAGTTTTAGGGCCTTGTTATCGCAGCTTGTTGCTGCCACTTGGTTTTTGTACGGTAATTTAGGGAATTACAACTCTGAAAGCTAACACAGGTGTTATTTAAGGCTTATTATTCTGCTTCTTTTAAGATGTTCGCTACAACTTATTTTAAAATTATTACAATTGTCATCAGACATCATATACATTTTATGTTGTTCTACCGAATACATGAATTACAAAGGATAAACAGTGATGAAAATCAGATTATATCCCGAGCAGTTAAAGTGAGGTTCTTGCCAAAGTAAATGCAGTTAAAACTTAAAAGCATCACCATTTAAATTGCACAGGAGGCTGAAATCTTGAAATACATCGAAACTAAATCCAGCATCAAGAACCAACCGACGAAAAATCAGAACTGCAATCACAATCATAGGCCATTTATGCACAATTCATGATCTACACAATGCACAATAGTACCTAGCTAACAAACCTTATGTAGGAGTGTACATCAAAAGTTCAGTCACAATTCAACCATATATCAAACGACATTCTAGCATTAGACTTTGCAAGAAGAAAATATCACGGCTATGTTGATAAATAGCTCCCACCTAACTACTGGAGCTAAGATCGCAGAGTAGGACACGGATCAGCACTGCTTAGGAATTTTATTCAGAGTAAATTAGCTATGAATAGCAGGCTTACCAACGAGCTGTTCAATTTGCTACTTAGTAGAGCACTTTGTCCTTTAAAGATTCCTTTCTTACTTCTTCACAAGATTGCTATAGACAACAGCAGCAATGCACTCACCGAGGTCCGAGAGCCTGAGATCGAGTCAGTGGTTTGCACCCCGGAGCCTCGGTGGTGTAGCCGCCGCTCTCTCACCTCCACTCGGCCGCACCCACAACGCAAACCACCTCTCCCGTAGCGGCTCTACCGCGCACACACGCCGCCGCTCCTGCTCCCAACTCTCTCCGTCCGCCGCACACACAGCCCCTCGCCGAATCGCCTTGCGCCGTCCAGCCGTAGCAAATCGCCGCCGCCGTCTAGGGTTTGGGCAGGGGCGGATCTAACGTGGGACATTATGGAAAAAATAAACTGCTACTGGTACTCCACAACGCAGCAAGCAAATCCACCACAAACTCAATTGGACTGGACTATCCACCCCAGAAAGGAAGATTTGGATGAGATTGCTCACGGAAAAGAAAAGATCTTCGGGACAAAGCTCACTCTTAGAACAACAATCCAAGCAAGCTAGGGCATCCTTACCAGCGAAAGAAGAGATCAATCCGGCAGAGCGGGGGACGACGACGACGCCTACGACAGAAGAATTCCTTCGCTTCGAGGGTTGAATGAAGTTGGCGTGAGAACTTGAGACAAACAGCGAAGCAATAGCCGCCGCCGCCGTCGCGACGAGATATGGAGAAGAGTTCAACGAAGAGGATGGGCTGGAACTAGAGACGAGAGGTTTGGGATTGGGCTACGAGGATTGCTGATTTGGGGAGGAGGAGGGAGGAGGATAAATCTCTTGTGCTTAACATTGGGATCCATTCTAGGGTTCGTGTGGCCCACATGTCATGCATGTTGCTCGGCGCTAGCCACTCCATCTCGCCAGTTTCGCCTTGGTGCACGTACGCGCGGTCCAGCTGCTCTTTGTTTTGTTGGTGCAAGGGAGCAGCGAGCAGGCCGGGAGAAAATCGGAAGAAAAGGAGAGTAGCAACAGAAGAAGAGCCGAGGAAAAAAAAGGCAGGAAAAGAAAGGAGGATATTGTGGCTTTCTCGCTCCTCGTTTGGATAACGATTTGGTTTTCTCCGACGTTTGTTAATTTAATTAGATATTAGAGTTAAGATTAGAGAGGAAGTAACAAGTATTCGTTAGGGAAAAGACTAGTATATCGGTTAATCTGCTATATTATTCTCCTGTAATTTTGGATATTGTATGAGAGTAATTTAGGAATGTCATCTACTAGATAATTGTAGAGAAATTCGATAGCTTTCTGTACAATATTTATTTATGTTGATCGGATAAATAGATTTTAAGCTATGAATTTTGTAATCCTACTTTCTAGTAAATTTATCATCTTCTAGTAGCATATATTAATCTGTCAGTTAAAATTACTAGATAGAACAATTTGGATGATTTATCTACATGAAAGATGTAGATAATTAAGGATTCTAGAGAGCTCATGAACATGATTTTTCAACGAGTAGGACAAAAGTTATGAATCTTGGAAGACTGCTGTCCAGGACCGGTTGCTGGTGGATTTGGTTATGGTGGATGTGAATAAGTACATATGGTCGGGATTTATGATAATGATCAAATGTTGTAAGATATATATCTCAAAATATACTCCATCCAGTTACAAATACCTACCATTTTGGACATCGACGCAGTCTCCGAAATGTAACTTTGACCACTAATTTGTTTTCTAATATGTTTCTAAAACCCAATAAAATTATAATATTATGAAAGTATATTTCAAGACAAATCTATACATATGATTTTGTTGTATTCAATGTAAATTTATAAAAAAACAATATGTCGATAGCTAAAGTTTTGAAAGTTTGACTACAAATATCTCAAAACAGCAAGTATTTGTGACTGAAGGAAGTATTTATTTAGTTAATACTCAATTCAGAAAAAAAATATGGTTATCAAAGTGCAATACTAGCTTACTTTACCAAGCACATGCACTCAACTACTTTATCATAAATGATGGAGATATTTTTCCTCAAAAGGTCCAATTAAAATATTTGAAAATCTTTCTAAAATCCAGATAGTTTCCTAGAAATATCTAGATATTTTAGATGTTTTATTCGAAGGAATTTGATGGTGCTAATTGTCATAAATCTAGTGGTCATAAGAATTTATATAATCCTTTCAATCCAAAATATACATCATTTGAGAGAGTTGGTTTTGGTTTATAAATATTTATATTTTATTTTTTGGAAGCAATATGTTCGTCAAAATGCCAATGTTAATCGTTATTCTTAGAGAGAGGTAAATCATAAATAGACTTAGAAATATGACTTTTATCTTCAATTATTATAAAACAATATAAGTATATATTAAAAAATGTAACACAATGTAATTAGCGAACACCTATTCATAAAATCCTAAATCCGCCATTGGGTTTGGGCACGAGGCCGTCCAGGTGCGTCGTGTGTGTTTACACGGGCTGGGATCCTAGAAACAAAAGAATTTCCTACCAGCCCGCACGCATCCTAGCTGCATCTTTTTCAGCTAAGCAACCAAGAATCGCACAGATATAGAGAGGATTCAACGAGGGGAAGCAAATCACGCTGACACAATGCAGTTTCTTGGATTGGATCAAACCAGGTCCCTTGTCCTGGTCGGCAAACTAGTGTAGTGGAGCAACGGACGAGCGAACTCACCGGCAAGCTACGCACTGCTCGAGGAGGCGGCCTCATCGCGGGACGGGCGCACATGCGTCGCGGGGAAGGACCACGGTGGGCGGCGGCGCGCCAGAGGAATGGAGAATGGGTTCTGCCTGCGGTTTGGACTCGTAAAACCCAGGTCTGAAGGGATATTGGGTTAGAGTTGGGCTGAGCTGCGTTGATGAGTATATAGATGCTTAGCCAGAATATTGTGTTCTCCATGTAGGTAGGAGACAGAAATGGGTCCAAGCATACACAAAAGTTGCTTTTTTCGATTTGGTAAGCAAGGTGTATCTGTATAACGAAGAAAGGAAAACAACCACCTTAAAAAGATGGATGACATAGTTGTAGATGTATGACTCACTTTATTAAGATTCAAATTATTGTATTCATCTTTATGTACACGTGTGCTTTCAATAGAAATTTTATAACATCACGAATTCATCATCAGATTCCGTTTTTCTAGACATATATTAAGAGAACGCACTTGCGTGTGTGCGTTCAGAGTTAAGATTCGAAGGTCCATCAAGGGCACCATAGAGGGAGCGAATGACAGCAGAAGTATGATGCTACGACGAGGTGATAGTGGCATGGCTAGCCATGGGATCATACAAGGGCGGCGTGTGGGACAACATAGCTCTGAGGAAGGTTCTAGTCATGGGAGGCGGTGTATTCGGCAACGGTGAGCCACCAGAGGCAAAGAAAAAGGTTGGACAGTGGATGGGTAGGGGTGGAAGGGCGGAGGAGGAGATGGGCGACAATAGCAGCTGCGGCGGGGACAATAGCATGCTAGCAGTCATTTTCAACACCACCCCGGGCCATGTGGCGATGGGTGGGAGTGTCGACAGGGAGAGGAATGCGATGTGGTTTTATCGTATGGTTGCACAAATCTTAATGCAATCCGATGGCCCAAACATGTACATGATTCGTAGAAAAACCATGCTTTTTTAAAAAAAATTGGCACCCTCTACCATCCTGACAAATGTCTGTTTTAAGAGTAAACTATAGTTTGCACAAGCTAATTTGACTCCAGTTGTGCAGAACACAGGGATTAAACTGTTGGATCGGAAACGGCGACAGGGGGGGGTGAATGGAGCCTCTTAAACCCCCAAAGTATCCATAAAAAAACTCAACTCCGATTGTTATGGTAGCTATGAAGTTGAAAAAGAACGAGCGCTAACACGATTAAGACAACTGAGCTCAAAACAAAGTCACAGCAGAAACTGTGCTCGAAGCATTTTCACTGCAGCGAATACTGAGGAATCGGCTGCCACGGCAAAGCAAATCGGCTGCCACGGCTGCCATGGCAGGAAACAGCTTAAAATAAAGCCACGGCAAGATGCTGCAGTCACGGCACGAAAACGGCAGAAAATGACTGCCACGGTAGAGAAAACAACTCCAAATCTTGCCACGGCAGGAAAAACAACAGAAATTGCTGCCGCTATTTGGCCTTAAAACTGCATGAGCCTAACTGTCTAAAGCAAAGAAAACAGACCCAACTGCCATCCAAAAGCTGCTGCCGAAGAGGAGAACTTTGCCCAAAAGCACTCAAGTACAACGAAAGAAACATGCAGCAGAAGGGAGTAGATGGCAAACACAAAAGAAAACAAAGAAGTCCCATTGGTTTTACTGCATGCCGAGTACATCCTTGCTGACTGAAACAGAAGAGAGTAGACACAAAATCAAGAGGGCATCTCGGGTGAGCATGGATTTCCGAAATGGCAAAGAGAGTCTCCTAGCAAAAGAGGAACTAACAAAAAGATCTCCGAGGCTGCAAAACAGCAAGAAAGATAAAAACAAACTAAAAAGAGATCTCAAGAAAAGAAAGGCTGACTGGAACACAAAAACAACAGAGGAGGCCTTCAACAATCCATTTTAAGAAGAGAACTTGACAGGAAAACTAAATGCTCTTGGAGACTTTGCTAGCTAAGAAGCCATTAAAAACCAGTTCAGAGCACACAGGACAAGAGCTAATAAAACAAGAACTTCAATCAAGCACAGAGAAACAGGAAGAAGTAAACATAAAAGAACAAGAATTGAAAAACTAACTCATCTTCAGACAAAAGGAATATAAATTGATACCGAGAGATGAATGATTGCTTGGAGTTGTTCTCAGCTTATCTCTCTCTCAAACTCACACAAACTAAGTCCCCATACATGCTTGAATAACAAGAACTCGAAGCACACATGCGTAGGAGACAAACACACACATACACTCTCTCAAGCCATCTCACTCTCTCTAAAATCTGCTCTCATTTTCCATGCTCATTTCATTGCATGGAGAGAACCAAATAAACTCTTACACCCACTCTCTCAAGACATCTCTCCAAAAATTCTGCACCTAGCACTAGAGAGCACCTCTCTATTTATAGCATCCACTAATGGGTTCACAAGCCACTTTACCCATTAGCTCTCAACCATTCATGGCACTTTATCCATAATCCACTTCCTTTAGTGTAGCTTTGCGTATTCACCAAAACGCCCCTCGCGCACCTTCCAGGAAGCTTTCTCATTCCTTGCCCTCCAAGCCACGCATCCACCTCGAGTCCTCGCCGTCTTCGGCACACCTCGACCGTTCTGACCTAGGCACCGCCCGCGCCTAGTCCGGTCATTCCGTGCCTCGCCACGACTCCACCTCGACGTCCTGCAGCCATCACAGACAAGAAACAAATCACATAGCACCGCTCAAAATATTGTAACCATACAATAACATGATAAAGCCCAAATCTGTCAAATCACAGTATAAGCCTTCCTAAACACGTTCGACCAGGTTTGACCAAGTCCGACCGAAACCAAAACGCATCACGCGACAACTCGGCTCGAACCACTCAAATCAAACTCAAGCTATCAAGAACACGCGTCAATTACTCATCACAAACATGGGGTCATAACCACATGGTCTCTCAATCTCCCCCTTGATGAGTATATTGACAAACCCAGAAAAAAGCGTAAAGTTAAGTTTGTTTGAAAATGAAAAAAGAGTCAAACATGGTCCAAAAGAAATCAAGAAAGCTTATGACCATGTTGACAAAAAGGGACACTAGAGCTAAAACAGAAAGAGCAAATTGTTCTTCAAGGCCCTAGATAAGATCCCAAATGGCTTTTTCTTCGCTATTCTCCCCCTTTTGGCAATAAACACATCAAGATGCAAGGAAGAGAACAAGTCATGGAAATGGATGAAATGGCTGAAGTTTAAATATTCTAAGCATTTTAGAGCCATGAGAATTATCCAAAATGACCAACAAGTAATACATCAAGCCATAACTCAATAGAATGCTATATAGATCATGACAAGATATATATAAGACAGTTAAACCAAATAGATGACAATATGAAATTTAGTGCAATTTGTGAGCATGTCAAGTCATCCATGATCAAAGTCCAGCTAGAGGTATCCAAGGATGATGCAAACCATGTCAATAAGCTAAGCGGAACCAAGAAGCTAGTATTGAGTCAAATTAGAGTGCTACAAGCTCAAGAGTGGAACATTTGCTTAAGTACTTGTAACCTTTGAAATTTTAGCAAATTGAGCACAATTGACATAATTTTACTTTAGAAATCACATGATTGTTTCCAACTATTTTTGTTTAGTCATGTGCTAGACCTCAAGCCTTATGCGACCACTCCAAGCAAGAAGCCTAAGAAGATAGTCTAGGTCATCCAAAACTCCCCCTGAGTTCATGCCTACTGCAATGGCCAGCCGTCTCATGAGAAAGAATTGGTGAGATCAGTTTTTTCGCACAAAAGAGATCTTTTTGCTTTCTTGAATGATTGTACAAACTCATGCTACATCAAGAACTAGCATAGCTCAATCTAACGCTTCAACAAAGATTCAAGACTCAACTCAGCTTATTTGACATGGCATGAATCATAAGAGGATAACTAAAGAAAGACTAGTCTCGAGTGCTAACATGACAAGTTTTAATTCAAGTTGAGCAATTTTAATTAACTTATCATGGCAACAGTAGTCTACACAGATGAAATCATGATCAATCTAGCAAATAAGCACATGTCATGGCAAGATGTAAAGCATTGTAAACGTGTCATAAATGGATAATAATCAAGGCTCAATGTAGTTATATTACAATGCAGAAATGCTGAAAATGCAAGAAAATCCAGCTCCCCCTCAACATGTGATGCAACTTTAGTTCAAGTTGAGTTAAGTCAATATTAAGCTCCAGAAGCTCCCAAATGAACTCCCCCTGAACCAAAGCAGTAAATCGAGAAGCTGGCAAAGAAATCAGAAAACAGGCAGTCCTTAAAGCATAGATAAGATATAGAGGGAACTAAGGCTCAGACTGACTCTCATCACCCCATATGACTCCGGGACTATCAGCTGGTCTACTAACAACCTAGGGAGCAAACACGTACCCTATCTACCCGAGGGTGGCCCAACCCTCGGCAGCTACCATTTCTGAAATGGTGATCAGTACGCAGGGGAGTACTTCGGGGACAAGATCCATGGGCTTGGTGTTTACAGCTTTGTCAATGGCCATTGCTACGAAGGCTCCTGGCACGAAGGCAACAAGCAGGGATTTGGAATGTACACAGGGCCACGCCTCCGCGTCGACCTTGGCCCTTGCCTCACCGAAGTCCGAGCCAGCTGCGCCTACCTCGCCGCGGCTCTGTTTCTGTGACGACGCGAGGTCCTGCTCTGGCAGCATTCAATGGGAGCTCTCCTGTGGCGAGGTGCATGTATCATGGGATGTCTCTGTCATACATGGACTCCGCCGTCAGACTTCGCCACGACGGACTTCACTCTAGACTCCGACGTCCGACTTCGCAGCCGGTGCACCCTTCGCGCCCGGCGCTCGACTTCAAGGACGAGGTGCAGTTCACGGTGGTGATGGACCAGCCGTCGATCGCCATGGTGAAGCCCCGGAAGCTCTCATTCTGGTACACGCGAAGTCGCAGACCCAGGCATGCATATGCATGTCGGCGTGGCAGCGGTCGTACCAGTACGAGTGAACGCCAGCAGGCACGCCCTGCACATCGGCGAATGTCCCCGCGCCACACTCCGCACTGGCGAGGTCCCGACGAGGTCTCATCAAAGCAGGCCACGGATCTGCGCGACGGCTCGCTACGCACCGACGGCTCCGCGCGCAGCCTCAGATGGCGCCACGGCGCAGGCCTCTGCGACCGCCAGCCTCCGTGCTGGACCTCGTACAATGGGTAGGAAGGGTATACCTCGTCGGAGTCAGAGTACAGCTCGCTGTCGCTCACTTCGCCCTCAAGGGCCATGAAGCACATGCCGGAGAAGTCGTCACCGCCTTGGGATCTTGCTCGTCCGTCCCATCGTCGTCGCTCGACCCCTCCACCTCGCTAAGGTCGAGGTCGTCGAAGGCGGTGAGGACGCGGTGGAAGAGCTTCTTAGCTTTGCCAAGGTCGCGGAACTTCTTCTTGCCTTGAGCGTGAGCAAGAGGCTTCTTGTTGCGGTTCTTTTCGATGTAGTCGTTCTTACTCACACCGCCGTAGTCGCCCTTGCCCTTTTCCAGTTTAGGGTAGTTTGCCCGAATGTGGTTGGGGCCACCACACTCGAAGCAGATCACGGGTCATCCTCTCTTTCTGTCCCTCCTTCCCTTGTAAGCATGAGAAAACTTTCTAGCCAAGAGAGCTAACTGCTCATCTGCAAGCTGCTCTAACTGATCATTATTTATGTCACAGGGAGCAGCAAGAGAGAAACCACAAAGCGACTCGGAAGAAGGACCAAAAGTGGGATCGGTGACTAAAGCCATCGACTGCGACTTCGACCTACGAGAGACTATGTCAATCTCCTGAGTCTTGAGGCGTGAGTACAACGCGTCAAGAGTCAGGGTCGAGAGGTCGGTCGTGTCTTTAATCGTGGTCACCTTCATCTCCCAAACACGCAAATCAAGAGCAGAAAACATTTGGCGAGCGTTGTCCGAGTCGGGGTATGTGAGACCGACCGCTCGGAGGTTGCTCAAAATCTTGTGAAAGCGAGCGAAGCACTCATCCAAGGACTCGCCAGCGAGCATTTCAAACTTGTTGTAATCTCGCTTGAACTGGTCCTGTCGAACCATCTTAATCTGGGTGGTGCCCTCATGGTATGCATCGAGGGTCTCCCAGATGTCGAAGGCCGACGATAGATGAGAGATGCGATCGAACTCGCTTCTGCTCAACCCCTGGATTATGATGTTCCTTGCCTTCGCATTCGCCTCAACATCAAGCATGTTTCCAGCGTTGTTGTTCTCATCGGCACGAACAACACACCGTACTTTGACCTTACGCCAGATGGCGTAGCCCTGAGCCTGGATACAGGTCTCCATCCGGCTCTTCCAGAAGGGATAGTGGATCCCATCGAAGACCGGGGGCTTGGTCGAGTACTTGTCTGTCGCCATGGCTCTAGAGACCGGTTAAGATCTATCGAGAAGAGCTAACCGGCTCTGATACCAATTGTTGGACCGAAATGGCGACAAAGGGGGGGGGGTGAATGTCGCTCTTTTAAAGCCTGCCCCCAAAAGACACCCGCAAATGAGATTCCTCTTTGGTAGCTACAGAGCTAACAAAATGACAACAAATTCTCAGAGGATCCTTAACCAGGAAGAAGTGAAAGCCATAAAACCAAAAGCACTAAAAATCACATACATCAAATCTGGGATCAGAGTAAGGGCGGTTTGACCGCAATGCCTCGGGCGGTCATACCGCACATATGCCGCCGGTCTGACCGGTTTGACAATGCCGGTTTGACCGCAAGAGGTCGGCCGGTCAGACTGAAGAAAGGATTTTCAGACAGCAAGTTCAATACTTCAAACTGCAGAGGGATTTGAGACTTTTTCTTGAACCTCTCAGCCCAGACAAGCAAGGAAACATCCAAAATAACCAGGGGAACTTAAGAGACAAAAGAAATCTAACTCATGACCAAGAATTTCAGATTTTGGTAAAATCTGAAAACTCATAAAGAGCTTCTCCTAAAATCAAATTGCCATCTTATCTTTGATTCTCTGAGCATAAAACTTGGAGATTAACTTGAGAATAACCTTGGGAGACAAAGACTACAACCTGAGCACAATCTCTTGAAGGAAATTTGAAAAGCATCTCAAACCCTAGAAATGATAAACAGAGGATGAACTGGGCACAAAGGGGCAAGAAAACTTGATTCTTCCAAATCAACCATTGTGCTCTTGGAATTAGCTGACCAATGGGTCTAGAAATACAATTCCATTATAGAACAACCCATTTTGCCACTCCTCAACACGAAATCACTCAAATCACAAAAAGTGAGAAATCAAGCATAGAGCGTATCGAAGAGCAAAAACCAACAGAGAGACAGGAGCTCGATCAAACTTAAACAAAATCATCTCAGATTGATATTGAGGAAGGGAGATACATGATTACATAGGAGAATCCACTCACATCCTCTCTACTTCCCCATACATGCTTGAATGATCAAGAATCCATCTCCCTATCTCTTAAGAACACACAGAGGGAGGAGACAAACGAGGGAGACACACACTGCTGCCCTCAAGTACTCTTCAACCACTAAAGACTCAAAGCAAACAACCTCTCCAAAGGCTCTTTTGACTAAAGCAAACCCTAACTCTCTCCCAAAGCCATTTGACTACATGCAGCCACTCTCTCCTATTTATAGCCCTTGGCTAACGGGTCTCCAACCCGTTACACCCGCTAAATCCAACGGAACCCGCTCCCACTTGTGCCGCCTCGCGAAATTACCAATTTGCCCCTCCTGCACCTTCCAGGAAGCTTCCACATCTCTTGTCGTCCAAGCCTCGCAACCACCTCGAGTCTCTGCCGTCTTCAACACAACCCGACCGTTCTAACCTCAGCGCCACCTGCGCCTAGTCCGGTCACCTCGTGTCTCACCACGACTCCGCCTCGACGTCCTGCAGCCATCATAGACAAGAAACACATCATATAGCACCGCTCGATACATGAAAGCATAAATAGCATCAATGAAGCATGAAATCGCCCAAACAACTAATCGGGAAGACGAATATGCAATAAGACCATCCAACCATACTCGACTGCGCCAAATGCCGACCTGGCACAAATCACTCAAACCAAACTCAATCTTTGCAACATACTTGTCAATTACTCATCATACACATGTGGTCATCTCCACATGGTCTCTCTGCCTTTGCACACTATCTTTGAAGGTAAAGGAACGACAGTGTCGCCTCCCTGCCTCTGCGTGCGTAGTGCCCCCGGCCCACGCCACAAGCGCCTGCTCTCCGCTGGCACTGTCTTTGAAGGTAGGGGAATGGCAGTGTCGCCTCCCTGCCTCTGCGTGCGTAGCACCCTCGGCCTACGCCCCAAGCGCCCGCTTTCTGCAGGCACTGTTTTTAAAGGTAGGGGAGCGGCAGTGTCGCCTCTCTGCCTCTGAGTGCGTAGCGCCCACGGCCTACGCCGCAAGCGCCCGCTCTCCGCGGACACTATTTTTGTAGGTGGGGGAACGGCAGTGTCGCCTCCCTGCCTCTGTGTGCATGCCTCGGTGGGGTGACACGACTCCGTCGCCCGCTTTGTAAGCATCCGCGCGCACTCTATGGAGTATAACAATCACACGATGGCTGAGACACCAGGGAGTGCCTCGCTTTTGTAGCGCACTACTTGGATATCGAGCCTTTTCGCATGTCCCACCAGGGCATGCATCGCTTTGGCGGTGCATCCTCTGGATAATCCGCCTCGACGTGCGTAGTGCCCTCGGCCTACGCCGCTCGCGCCTGTTCTCTGTGGCGGTTTTACCTCGGTGAGACGACCCGGCTTTGAAGCAGCGCCCCGTTGTCTGCCTAGTAGGCAATGCCTCGGCAGGACGACTCGGCTCTGGCACAAACTCAGCTTCGGAGCCGCACCTCGCCGCCCGCCTTGTAGGCGTCGCCTCGGCGGATCGGCGCGATTTCGCCGTCCGCCTAGTAGGCGATGCCTCGGCGGGACGGCTCGGCTCCAGCGCGGGACTTTGTCGTCCGCCTGGAAGGCACTGCCTCGGTGAGACGACCCGGCTTCGGAGCGGTGCCTCGCCGCCCGCCTTGTAGGCATCGCCTCGGCAGAGCGGCGCGACTTCGCCGTCTACCTAGTAGGCCATGCCTCGGCGGGACGGCTCAGCTCCGGCGCGGGACTTCGTCGTCCGCCTGGAAGGCACTGCCTCGGTGAGACGACCGGGCTTCGGGGTAGCGCCTAGCCGCCCGCCTTGTAGGCATCGCCTCGGCGGAGCGGCGCGAGACTTTGTCGTCCACCTGGAAGGCACTGCCTCGGCGAGACGACCCGGCTTCGGAGCAGCGCCTCGCTGCCCGCCTTGTAGGCATCGCCTCGGCGGAGCGTCGTGACTTCGCTGTGTGTCTAGTAGGCCATGCCTCGGCGGGACGGCTTGGCTCCGGCGCGGGACTTCGTCGTTCGCTTGGTAGGCACTGCCTCGGCGAGACGACCCGGCTTCGGAGCAGCGCCCCGCCGTCTGCCTAGTACGCAATGCCTCGGCGGGACGGCTCAGCTCCGGCGCAAACTCGGCTTCGGAGCAGCGCCTCGCCGCCCGCCTTGTAGGCGCCGCCTCGGCGGAGCGGTGTGACTTCGCCGTCCGCCTAGTAGGCGATGCCTTGGCGGGACGGCTCGGCTCCAGCGCGGGACTTCGTCGTCCGCCTAAAAGGCACTGCGTTGACAAGACGACCCGGCTTCGGAGCAGCGCCTCGCCGCCCACCTTGTAGGCATTGCCTCGGCGGAGCGGCGCGACTTCGCCGTCTGCCTAGTAGGCCATGCCTCGGCGGGACGGCTTGGCTCCAGCGCGGGACTTCGTCGTCCGGCTGGTAGGCACTGCCTCGGCAAGACGACCCGGCTTCAGAGCAGCGCCTAGCCGCCCGCCTTGTAGGCATCGCCTCGGTGGAGCAGCGTGAGACTTTGTCGTCCGCCTAAAAGGCACTGCCTCGGCGAGACGACCCGGCTTCGGAGCAGCGCCTCGCCGCCCGCCTTGTAGGCAACGCCTCGGTGGAGCGGCTCGACTTCGCTGTCCGCCTAGTAGGCCATGCATCGGCGGGACGGCTCGGCTCCGGCGCGGGACTTTGTCGTCCGCCTGGTAGGCACTTGAAGTAAGCTTTCCAATGAATCAAAGAACACCTCAATCAGACCTCGTATCTGAAAGTTATTGCCTTTATACGCTAGGTATACGAACAGAGATACCATCACACTGTTCCGAATGCCTTCAAGTCAATCTTTAACCAATCTAACAGCGGGATCATTCGGCCTAGTCTGAATGTTACCATAAATATCAACTGTCCAAAGTCGATCAAACAACACAGAAGGGTGAACTTCAGAGCGGTCTGAACATCACCGTCGCTATCGATCGCCCAAAACCAATCGAACGTTGCAGAATGAACAAACGTTTGGAGTAGTCTGAACATCTCCAAGGTGATCAAACGGTCCGTTGAAGATCAGATGGTATGACTCATTTGGAGTGGGCCGAACGTTTCCAAGGCAATCGGGCGGTCCGTGGAAGATCGGACGGTGCGAACGTTTGGAGCGGTCCGAACATCTCTAAAGCATCTGAGCATCCAATGCTAATCAGATGGCTTGAATAGTCAAAACCATTTGGACTGGTCTGAATGTTCTGAAGGTCTTGCGAGCGCACGGTGTGGATTGATTGGTCTTGAACATATCTAAGGTCGATCAGACCGATCCGAATGTAGTTTTTTATACCAGTTGAAATCAGTTGAATGTCCAGAGCATCTTTGTGACTTCGCTTGTTCTCATGGTCTATCCGACGGTCCAATGAGGACTTGAACGTGTCCTCCCTTACTTGACTCTAAGTATTTCTTCTCCATTAGCTTCTCCTCCATGGCTCCAATTCCGAAAGCTTCACATTGTTCAAACTTGAGAACACACAGCACATTGGAATAAGGTAGTATCCAGTTCTCACATAAATTACAACCAAATTTAATTATGAGTGAATTCATCTGTTGATTAATTTCTTTAGCTCGTGCTCGTGTGATCGGTCCAACTGGTATTTTCGGGATGTCCTCATCATCTCAAGTCCTATGTATGGAATCAATCTTGGCCAGAATGCATCATCGTCAAAGGTTATGCAACTGAAGAGTTTATTGAGTTCTACATTGATTACATAGCTCGGGTTGAACTGATAAGTGTTCCTTGATCTCGACATGAGGGGAGGTTTGGGTTTATCGGGATCATCGGAAGGTGTTAGACCATGTAGATGGTCATGATTAAAAATGATGATGAATAATTGACATTTGGGTTACTTTGAAATTTGCGTTTGTGAAAGTATCGGGTGGTCGTAGTTGAAGATTTTGGGTTCAAGTGGTTTTAGCCGTTTACGAGTGGTTTTGGTTATTTTGAGTGGTTTTTTCCTTCTTCAAGTGTTTCAGCTGGCTTTTTGACCATGATCGGCTTCAACCTCATCTAGTTTCAACCACAGCAAACTTCGTCCATGAGTCATTTACGACCACGCATGGCTTTACGACCACGACTGTACGACTACTTTCGGCTTCGACCATGCACGACTTTGACCACATCAACACGACATCAACCATGGCAACACGACCTCGACCATGACAATTTGACTTCGACCATGCATGACTTTGACCACGGCAACACAACTTCAACCATGGCAACTGGACTACGACCATGACAGATTGACCACTAAAGGTAATCATAGCTATAGTACTTTTACATGGTCGTAGCTTAAATGCTTTTGATAGTCGTGGACTTTACTAGTCATACTCGATAGTCGTAGGATTTACTAGTCGATATTCGATGTCTTTACAGTCGATGGTCGTAGATTGTGCGGACTACTCTTATAGTCGTATATTTTGTAGTCTTGTCGATAGTCGTAGACCCTGCTGTCTTTTGTCATTGTCTTCGGTAGTCGAAGGCTTTACGATCAATCGTTGTAGGCTTCTTGGTTGGTACTCGTAGAGTTCGTTGTCGAAATGAGTGCTTCACTCTTTATAATCTTTGAGTACTTTGAGTACTCGTGTTAGGCTAGCGGGTTGTTTGGCTGGTGCTTGATGGAACGGTGTCGGTACTCAGTAGCCAGAGAGACTAGGTACTCGATGGTCGGTGAGTGATCGTCATGAGTGTTGTGGTTGGTTGTCAGAGTTTAATGTGATCACTACTCGGTAGATTGTGCTCGGTGGTTGTGCTGAGTGGTCGGAAAAGTGAGTTTCAGAAAGCACTAGTTTTTGCGGTCGTAATCGGTGGTCTAAGATTGTTTTCTGGTTTGTGATGAGGTGATTGGTCGTGGATAGTTTTGGTCTTGTTCTGGATGGACAAGTGTGTTATGAGTGGTTATTTTGATGACGGTCATGCTATGAAGCGCTTGTGCCGAAAAAAACATTTCTTTGGTCTTTGCATGTGCAGGAGAGAGTGGAGATGATCATGGTCAGTGACAAGGTTGACCAGGACTAGGATAGGGAGATCTGAGGTCCAGATGATTGAGAATGTCACGCGAAGTGGCTGGGCTAATGTTGGAGCACGTGGAGATCAAGGATGGTGAAGCGAGATGGGGCTATGGGAGGGGATTCCTGGAGGCTTTATCGCGTGTTGAGTCATGAGTGTCATGGACAGAGTCCATGGGCTGAAAGAGGTAGAGTTTGAATGAAACCCATGTTAGGAAAGGGTTTTGGGTCTCTTGATTTGAGAAAGAGATTAGGTGATACATTCCTGTTTGAATCGGACATGATTGGGATGTTAGTCTATAAAAGCAGGGAGAGGCTTAGGCTAACTTACTAGTCTTTAGGGCTTTGTCGACGAAGTTTTTAGGGGTATCATGAGGACACTTTTTAGCCAAAACTTATTACAGAAATGATAGACCAAATCTATTTCAAAAGAAGTTGATCAGTAACATGTTTTTCTAAGCATGCTAACAGACCTCATTCATGTGCAATACGAGCATGCAGTTGTCTTCGGCTGGTACTTGTTTGAGTGGAAGCATTCGAGCGATCGAACGAGTGGCTAAAGTCTCCGAGCGAGTTCCACCACGTACAGAGGTCGTTGTAGCAAAGCAGTCGAGCGAGCGATCGCACCACTAGCACATCCGTGTGACGAGTAATCGTTCGAGCGGTTGTTGTCAACCACGAATAAATTGAGCAAACCAGAAGAAGTGGAGGCAATCATTCACCCCCTCTGATAGCGCCATACGGTCCTATAGAAGGAAAGTAATCACTCTAGATATGGATGTGTATGCTCAATCCTTTTTCACGGTCTTCCAACACATGACTGAAGTGTCCCCGTATATCAACCAACACAAGGATGTGCTTCGGCAATAGAATCCGGAGCGGCCAGATGTTTAGATCACGAGATATAAATGGGTACATATTCTATACGCAGGCTCAGGATATAAAGAGCGCTAATCAGAACAGAAGTATTTACATAGATGTATTTAGTACCGATGGATTGAGGAGCTCCTATATGGATTCATAGAGGAGAACATGTTGGATAGAAATATGAACTATTTGTACTCGCTAACCAAGTTGTTCAAGTTTTCTATGTAATCGACCAGGCAAATAAGAAGCACCACGTAGTTCTTCATGGAAAAAGAAGGATTATCGGAATTGAAAATGTAGTGGACAAGAAAGAATGCAATCAATTTGATGAGTTTCCTTCTTTCAAAAATGGCATAAGTGTTGAGAAAGAACAACGTGATGAAACTAGCTGCAAACACGTTGGTCATCACGAAGGGCTAATTTTTAAAGGAAATAAGCAAGTGGAATGATGAATAAAATGTTTACATGTCATATGTTCTAAATTTGCATTTATGTATATGAGAATGTGTCATATATATATATATATATATATATATATATATATATATATATATATATATATATATATATATATATATATATATATATATATATATATATATATATATATATATATATATATATATATCTGTGTGTGTGTGTATGTATGTATGTATATGCGAATTATATATGTGTGTGTGTGAATTTGCATTTATGTATACGAGAATGTATCGTATATATGTGAATTTGCATTTATGTGTATGAGAATGTGTCATATATATGTGAATTTGTATTTATGTATTTGAGAATGTATATTTATCACAGACGGTTATTTATTGGAACCGTCTGTGATGTGTATTTATCACAGATGGTTCTAATTTAGAATTGTCTGTAATGTCCAACCCTATTTATATTCGGCCTCTAGGGTTTGCCTGCATGCCCACACAAATGATTAATTAATTTTCTTTGCCTCCTCCCCTGAGCCCGTCATTGCCTTCCTCGACACTGCCTCCTCCTCAAGCCTGGTGCACCTCCTCCCCGAGCACGCCGTATGTAACATTATTCTTTCCTATTTATGATATGGCAATGAACAATGTATCATCACGGTTACCAATTATCCCTTTTGTTTTCCTTTAACGTTTGTCTGTTAAGTTCAGCCCAACATGTGAATTTAGACACAGAACTGAGAAAATTGAGAGGAATTGTCATATCTTCTGATATTAAACAACGAATTGTATATAGACTAGATACAAAAGTGGTTTTAAAACACTATTCTATGTATGAAGATGTTAGCTTACTAATTATTATGACCTGCAAGTTAGAAGCACCCAAAAATATACCACTAGTTATTCTTCCCTTCTGTATGATTAGGAGAATCTAATTTCACTTTGTACAATCTGGTTGTCTGCTCTTCAACGATTATAAGTTTTGGATGGGAAGATAGCTTTGGTTGTCTATTTGATATAGAGGGGATGTATTTATAGGTCTGAATGTCGGGTCATTTAATTTTATAACCAGAACTACTTATGTTGACTCAAATCATTTGTTCTACAGCTTGTGCTATTGAGATTCTGACTTGTAATATTTGATCACACATTCCTTGGTGAGTTCTCTAAAGAACATTTGATCACACACTAAACAAGAAAATATTACTAAATAAGAAAGTATCCTAATTTCTTCCCTATATATATCCCAATTATTTATTAATTGGTGTGTATACCCATACACATAGAGAATCTTATGATAATATGTTCACGTGTATTAGAGCTTCTATTTCTTGTGAAGATGTCATCCGCTCATTCTTTGTTGTCATCGACTCATGCGTCTAATGCGCCGTCCTCTAGAAAATCCAAGCACCATGGAAGAGGAATATCGAAAAGGCACAAGGGACAATTTACCATCATAGATATCGATGCATTTAGGACCCCTCTCAATCTTCACCGGATAGCGTCCGCATTTTAGAGAACGATCAGAATAGTTGCATAGGAACGGGTCAACATCACCTACGATTCATGGAAAGAGTTGACCAAAGATGAGAAAGATGCGCTGGTGATGGAAAATTTCCAATCATTCAAGATCTCGGAAGAACACCAGGCCTCTGTGTGATGACAAGCGTTGCTAGCAATGTGCAAAGTATGGAAGAACTTTAAGAGCACACTTATCAAGCAATACGCGGAGAATGATTTGAAGCCCTTCTAAAAGTATCTGTTTGTGGAACTGCATTGGCAAGACTATGTGGCAAAGAAGATGAAAGATAATTTTAGGAGTAAAAGTGCGATGCACAAGGCCATCCAAGCAAAAACATGCACTCCTACAGACCCAGCACTACTAGGTATGCTGGTAAAATTCCACAATGGAGGAAAAAGGACGAGTAGATAATCATGTGGGAGGCCTCCCTGCCATTTGCTGGGATTCCTGGTGAGCGCGGCCGAAACTGGATAAGAGCGAGATCATCTACCGTGTCTTGGGGGCCTTCTCCTTTGCAAATCCCACAGATGAGGAAGTGTCCCAACGCTTGGTAAGATATTGAAATACCTAGTTTGTAATTACTCCATAACTTCATAGAAAGTGAAATAATATGTCGGACTCTTGCAGGAAGCGCTAGGTGTAGAATCTTCCCAAGGCTTATTATAGGCAGTCAGAGAGAGAGAGAGAGATATGCTCTCTGCGGCCCTGGAAAACAAGAAGCTCCTAGGTTGCACGAGAGGCCTTCGTCTTTATGTTTCATGGAAACATGGATTCTCAAAGGACTCTGAAGTGTATCGGAGTAGGAAGATAGCCAAAGCCGAGCGCGATGCACGGTTATGAGACGAGATTCATGAATCCCTCAAAGAGGAGATCACTGATGCCGTCAGAGATGAGATGCAACAACACATAAAGAGCATTGAGAATAGGCTTAGGGAAAATTAGTTACAAGCCCCACCGCTATTATGCTAGCCAGCCCTCCAACTGTCAGAGTACCTGTGCGTACGTCCAACCCTACCTTAGAAAGCGAAGATAGATTTACTGTCGATGATATTCTGATAATAATTATTATTTTTAGAGTGCTTGATCCATTGATAGGCCTGTTGGAGTTGCTAATTTTATATCGTTATATAGATGACTACGATGTGCAAGCTCCAAGTAAGATATGCCTCCATTGCCCTGGACGCTGCTTGTGGCTAGGCATATCCATCCACTGCCGGGGCCTTGGTGCACGGTGCACTCTAGCGCTGGGTTTCGCAAAAGTGAATGTGGATGTTATTCATGCCAATTTCGAGATTATCCCATCGCAGATGCCCCCAAATGACAAGGTCATAACTTTAGGGCAAGCTGTTAGAACATTCATCTAGTGACCCAAGAGGGACATCTGCCTAGAGCTACCTGCATCGGTGTCAACTTCACGGAAAAGTCCTGCAGTGGTGCCAAGTCCATGGGAGCTATCTGCACCGAAGCTACCTGCACCGATGTCAACTTCACAGGAAAGTCCTACAATTGTGCCAAGTCCACAAAAGTTATCTACACCAGAACTACCTGCATCGATGCGGCAACGACGTGGTGGTGCATCACATGCATCTACACCTCGTGTCCGGTCAACTCTCGTGAAGTCGACCTCTAAACAGCGAGGCAACAAGGGCAAACTAAAGAAGCCTAATGATATCCTCTTCTTACCATTGGCCCGAAAATTTGTGCTACACGAGCCGATGGTCGCCCCGGTAGAGTGCATCCAAACCCTAGGACTGGCTTGTTAGAGATTGCATGCATGGACATGGTACATACCATCAAGATGGATGGACAATGGTGCTCGGATATCAATATCAAGTTCAGGCCACATCATGTTCACCATGAGGTTCAAGACTATGTCTTCACGATGACCTTCAAGGACTTGTTCTTACTCTCAACCTCGATGCCCTCAACATCTCACTCATGTGATGCTGGACACTATGAGTGTGTACAATCACAGTCTACGTTCATGTAATGCTAATAAATGTCATATATAACTCCTTACTTTTGTGTGTGTATATATACATGGTTTTAGATGCCATATCAAAAAATCACCGGTAGATTTTCTCGACCCATATTTGGTCTCCATTCAAAGCATCCGAGAGGATGCATCCTTCATCAAGTCTTACATGAAGACATCATTGTTGGCACACCGCAACAAGGAATTAATACTTTTGCCCTACAACTAGAGGTAAATGTTGCACTAGTGGCTATACTTGTTAATTTGTACTTTATAAGCAATAAGAACTTAGGTTTAATGACCATGGTGACATACCTGTGTAGGTTCCACTAGATTCTAATTGTAATTATACCAAAATAGAACAAGATAATATACCTTGATTCCCTAAAGAGGGCCAAACACAACTTCACAGTTGTCCGACAATTAATCGAAAGGTAAATACTGTTGTAGGGGTGGCCCAACCCCCCGTGACTGGGCCGTGCAGCTAATCCAACATGTAATAGGCCTAATAGTGTAGAAGATTATAACAGTGTAAATATACCAATGTACCCTCATCCCTTGTAAGCACTAAGGGGTAGAATGGGGATTTCCCATTCTACCCCACTCATATATATAAACCCCCAGGAGGGGCAAAGGGGGGATCCTCTCATTCTCACCACCTCTCCAGATCTAGCTCTCTTCCTCTCCTACCGATCCCCCTCTCTTCCTGTTTAGCCGGTAGCTACAACAGATGGCGCCGTCCGTGGGGTCGACTAGAAGTTGCGTATGGAAGAGATTTCTCCAGCATTCAACAAAAGGATAAGTAGGTGGGCGCTAGAGGAGGTTGTTCATGTCGCGAAGCATCACAGATAAGTTCATCTTGTTGCTAGCCTGTTCGCTTTAGGATTTATATATGCGCACCTCATTAAACATGGTAGAAATGTTGTGAACACACGGATCTATTGTGAGCTCGTATTTCTTTTCCAGATCCAGATCTGGCAGGTCTGATTGGGAAGTCCTCGATCGCCGAAGTCCATACGGGCGTGAAGCCCCTGCTCGCCGAAGCCCCCCGCTCGGAGTCCACGCAGGCGCGAACTCCCCGCTCGCCGAAGTCCCCCGCTCGGAGTCCATGCAGGCCCGAAGTAACTGTCTCTCTCTCTCTCCACACTCCGTACATGCGCTGCAAAATCCATCCGCCCACGTTAACTGCCTCGCTCTCTTCAAGTGGGCATGCATGCATGTACTCTCTCTCTCTCTCTCTCTCTCTCCGAGCAACTATTTATGCATGCATACATGCACGATACGAGCGGCGCGCTCGGGCGTCACTGCTTCAGCCTTCGCGCGTCGCAGCTTTGCCACGCGAGTCGGCCTCTGCGTGCCGTGGCTCCGCCCCACGGGCCTCTGGTCGCTGAGTCTCCGCGCGGTGTAGTCTCTCCGCGCCAGGTCTCCGCATGATGACGTCCGCAAACCCCATGCATGCGTGCAACTTATACATTCTCGTATTCATTCATGCATGCGTGCAGCTTATGCATCCGAGTATACATCCACGCGTAGATCTCTCTTTTCTCTCTCTCCGTCTGGGTTCTTGGTGTGCAGGCGATGGTCGAGCGGTGTCCGTATCAACAGCCAGCAGCATCATCTCCGCATCGCGCGTCCCCGGCGAAGCCTACTCCGCGCATTGCCTCGCCTCCGCGTTGAGCTCTACCGCGGCCTTCGCCTCCGCCTCGCTGAGTCTAAGCTGGTGGTGACGACTTCGCTGGCCTCCGTCCAGGCATGCACGGCTCTACGCAGCGGGTGTCTTCGACCGCCATGGCGACGGGCTCATCGATGCCGACGGGCCCGTGACCACCCATCCAAGTAGCAGCGTACCGCACCAGGGTCTTCGCGCCAAGCTTCACGTCAGAGTGGGTCCCTGACCTCGGCACGCAGTCGAAGCCCTCGCCTCGGCTCCGCGACAGCTTCGCTGGCCAGCATGGCCCATCGACAACTCCTCCCACGCGGCCGCCTTCGCACGCGTCGCCGCGCCATGCCGGCACCGAGTTCGAGTCTCCGCTCCGCAATCTCCGCGCAGGGCCAGCACGGAATCACCGCCCTCCGTAGAGCCTATGCGCCGAGTCCCCGCGCGGCGTCGAGTCTCCGACCTCACGTCAAGCCTCTACTCCACCGGCCCCATGCCGCAAGACAGCGGTGTCCACGCGCATGCATCCCGAGCGACAGCGTTGGCGACAGCGTTGGCCTTCGCTCCGAGCCTCCACCGACGCCGACGGCAGCGGGAGATGGGCTCCGGCCTCCGTTCGCCTCCGCATCGCCGAGGACGTGCTCCGGTCGTCTCCTCGCAGACATCCTCGGCGACAACGGCGGCAGACAGCGAAGCCATGATGCTGCAGACGGGGCTTCGCTCGCTCCGCGCCCAGCCCCGCATGCAGTCATGAAACGTCGCCTCGCGCCCGCCGGCATCGACCCCGTGTCTTCGCTCCATTCTCCGGGAAGTCTTCCCGTCCTTCGGCCTCAGGCTCCGCGACAACGCTGCCGGACTTGGTTGCGGCCCCGCACGCTTCGTCGCGCCAGCATCCTGCCACGCTTGCCGCTTCGCCTCGGATTTGCGAAGTCTCCGCCAACCTCCGCACAGCTCTGACGACCTCTACGCGGCGAACAAAGAGAAGACGCGCCTCCGCGTCGACGAAGCTGGACTCCGGCCGCAGCTCGCCTCCGTGTCGCCGAAGACGCGCCTCCGCTCGCCTCCGTGCCGACGAAGCTGGGCTCCGGCCGCAGCTCGCCTCCGTGTCTCCGAAGACGCGCCTCCGCTCAGCCCCGCAACGGTGTCACAGGCGCTCGGCTCGACTTCGGGATGACTTCGCCGGTCCCCGCTTGGCCCCGCGACGAGGATGTAAACTCCGGCGAAGCGGAGGACGAAGACGCCGTTGCGGAGGCTAAGCCTTCTGCGGCAACACCTTCGGCTTCAGCGCTTGCTTCGCCCGGCTCCACCGAGGGTAAGAAGAGGAACGGCGAGAGCTCCGCGCCCAGGGTCGCGGCCGCGGAGCAGGCCGGGGAGTACGTCCGCCCCCAAGAACCTCAGGGTGGCGCCCAACAAAGCCACGGGGAGCAGGCCGTGGAGAACATATGCATGCATGGTATCTACCCATGCATGCACCCAGGCAGCTAAATGAAGCTAGGCCTCCACGAGCTAGACCTCGCGCGCACAAGCTCGGGGAGCCCACTCGGCATCCGCCAGGGTCTCCGCACTGGCGGAGTTTACCCCGCGTCGCCACCAGAGCATTTGATTTGGCCATGTTTGCTTTAATGATCACCGCTGTTTTCTTGTATGCATGGCAGAGCATTTGATTTGGCCATGTTTGCTTTCCCGGTGCTGCATTCTGAGGCGATTTGTTGTCGCAAATCTTCGGCCATTTCTTTGATGCCTCTGTTTTGGTCCTTATTTTTTATTTTAAAGACGTAGCGTTGAGCTTGCCTCCGCACGCACCAGTCTACGGACTTTAAATAAGACGTAGCGTTGAGCTCAGCTTCCGCACGCCCCAGTCTACGGACTTTAAATAAGACGTAGCGTTGAGCTCAGCTTCCGCACGCACCAGTCTACGGACTTTAAATAAGACGTAGCATTGAGCTCAGCTTCCGCACGCGCGAGTCTACGGACTATAAATAAGACGTAGCGTTGAGCTCAGCTTCCGCACGCACCAGTCTACGGACTTTAAATAAGACGTAGCGTTGAGCTCAACTTCCGCACGCGCGAGTCTACGGACTATAAATAAGACGTAGCGTTGAGCTCAGCTTCCGCACGCACCAGTCTACGGACTTAAGACGTAGCGTTGAGCTCAGCTTCCGCACGCGCGAGTCTACGGACTATAAATAAGACGTAGCGTTGAGCTCAGCTTCCGCACGCACCAGTCTACGGACTTTAAATAAGACGTAGCGTTGAGCTCAGCTTCCGCACGCGCGAGTCTACAGACTATAAAAAAGACGTAGCGTTGAGCTCAGCTTCCGCACGCGCGAGTCTACGGACTATAAATAAGACGTAGCGTTGAGCTCAGCTTCCGCACGCACCAGTCTACGGACTTTAAATAAGACGTAGCGTTGAGCTCAGCTTCCGCACGCGCGAGTCTACGGACTTTAAATAAGACGTAGCGTTGAGCTCATCTTCCGCACGCACCAGTCTACGGACTCTAAATAAGACGTAGCGTCGAGGTCCGCCTCCGCACGCGCGAGTCTACGGACTATAAATTAAGGCGTAGCGTCGAGCTCCGCCTCCGCACGCGCAAGTCTACGGACTACAAATTAAGTCATAAATTGCGACACGGCCGAGACACTAGGGAGTGCCTCGCTGTAGGTGGCGCACCACTTGGATATCGCGCCATCGCACGCGTTGCACTAGGGAGTGCACCGCGAATTTTTAAAAGTAGGGGAACGGTGCCTTCGCCTCTCTACCTCCGCGTGCGTAGTGCCCTCGGCCTACGCCGCAAGCACCCGCACTCTTTTCGAAGGTAGGGGAACGGCGGTCTCTCCTCTTTGCCTCCGCGTGCGTAGCGCCCTCGGCCTACGCCGCAAGCGCCCGCTCTTCGCGGACACTCTTCTCGAAGGTAGGGGAACGGCGCATTCGCCTCTCTACCTTCGCGTGCGTAGTGCCCTCGGCCTACGCCGCAAGCGCCCGCTCTTCGCGGGCACTCTTTTCGAAGGTAGGGGAACGGCGCCTTCGCCTCTCTACCTCCGCGTGCGTAGCGCCCTCGGCCTACGGCGCAAGCGCCCGCTCTTCGCGGGCACTATAAAGGTAGGGGAACGACGCCTTCGCCTCTCTACCTCCGCGTGCGTAGCGCCCTCGGCCTAAGCCGCAAGCGCCCGCTCTTCGTGGGCACTATTTTTAAAGGTAGGAGAACGACGCCTTCGCCTCTCTACCTCCGCGTGCGTAGTGCCCTCGGCCTACGCCGCAAGCGCCCGCTTTTTGCGGGCACTCTTTTCGAAGGTAGGGGAATGGCGGTCTCGCCTCCTTGCCTCCGCGTGCGTAGCGCCCTCGGCCTACGCCGCAAGCGCCCGCTCTTCGCGGGCACTCTTTTTAAAGGTAGGGGAACGACGTCTTCGCCTCTCTACCTCCGCGTGCGTAGCGCCCTCGGCCTACGCCGCAAGCGCCCGCTCTTCGCGGGCACTATTTTTAAAGGTAGGGGCACGGCGCCTTCGCCTCTCTACCTCCGCGTGCGTAGTGCCCTCGACCTACGCCGCAAGCGCCCGCTCTTCGCGGGCACTCTTTTCGAAGGTAGGGGAACGGCGGTCTCGCCTCCTTGCCTCCGCGTGCGTAGTGCCCTCGGACTACGCCGCAAGCGCCCGCTCTTCGTGGGCACTCTTTTCGAAGGTAGGGGAACGGCGGTCTCGCCTCCTTGCCTCCGCGTGAGTAGCGCCCTCGGCCTACGCCGCAAGCGCCCGCTCTTCGCGGGCACTCTTTTTGAAGGTAGGGGAACGGCGGTCTCGCCTCCTTGCCTCCGCGTGCGTAGCGCCCTTGGCCTACGCCGCAAGCGCCTGCTCTTCGCGGGCACTCTTTTCGAAGGTAGGGGAACGGCGCCTTCACCTCTCTACCTCCGCGTGCGTAGCGCCCTCGGCCTACGACGCAAGCGCCCGCTCTTCGCAGGCACTATTTTTAAAGGTAGGGGAACGGCGCCTTCGCCTCTCTACCTCCGCGTGCGTAGTGCCCTCGTTCTACGCCGCAAGCGCCCGCTTTTCGCGGGCACTCTTTTCGAAGGTAGGGGAACGGCGGTCTTGCCTCCTTGCCTCCGCGTGCGTAGCGCCCTCGGCCTACGCCGCAAGCGCCCGCTCTTCACGGGCACTCTTTTCGACGGTAGGGGAACGGCGCCTTCGCCTCTCAAACTCCGCGCGCGTAGTACCCTCGGCCTACGCCGCAAGCGCCCGCTCTTCGCGAGCACTATTTTTAAAGGTAGGGGAACGGCACCTTCGCCTCTCTACCTCCGCGTGCGTAGCGCCCTCGGCCTACGCCGCAAACGCCCGCTCTTTGCGGGCACTATTTTTAAAGGTAGGGGAACGACGCCTTCGCCTCTCTACCTCCGCGTGCGTAGTGCCCTCGGCCTACGCCGCAAGCGCCCGCTCTTCACGGGCACTCTTTTCGAAGGTAGGGGAACGGCGGTCTCGCCTCCTTGCCTCCGCGTGCGTAGCGCCCTCGGCCTACGTCGCAAGCGCCCGCTCTTCGCGGGCACTCTTTTCGAAGGTAGGGGAACGGCGCCTTCGCCTCTCTACCTCCGCGCGTGTAGTGCCCTCGGCCTACGCCGCAAGCGCCCGCTCTTCGTGAGCACTCTTTTTGAAGGTAGGGGAACGGCAGTGTCGCCACGTCTTCGGCGCACGACGACTCGTCTTCGGCACTCGACTCCGCCGTCCGCCTCGTAGGCATCGCCTCGGCGAGACGGCACGTCCTCGGCGCTCGACGACATGTCTTCGGCGCTCGACTCTGCCGTCCGCCTCGTAGGCATCGCCTCGGCGAGACGGCACGTCTTCGGCGCTCGACGACACGTCTTCGGCGCTCGACCCCGCCGTCCGCCTCGTAGGCATCGCCTCGGCAGGACGACCCGTCTTCGGCGCTCGACGACACGTCTTCGGCGCTCGACCCCGCCGTCCGCCTCGTAAGCATCGCCTCGGCGGGACGGCACGTCTTCGGCGCTCGATGACACGTCTTCGGCGCTCGACCCCGCCGTCCGCCTCGTAGGCATCGCCTCGGCGGGACGGCACGTCTTCGGCGCTCGACTCCGCCGTCCGCCTCGTAGGCATCGCCTCGGCGGGACGGCACGTCTTCGGCGCTCGACGACACGTCTTCGGCGCTCAACTCCGCCGTCCGCCTCGTAGGCATCGCCTCGGCGGGACGGCACGTCGTCGGCGCTCGACGACACGTCTTCGGCGCTCGACTCCGCCGTCCGCCTCGTAGGCATCGCCTCGGCGGGACGGCACGTCCTCGGCGCTCGACGACACGTCTTCGGCGCTCGACTCCGCCGTCCGCCTCGTAGGCACCACCTCGGCGGGACGGCACGTCTTCGGTGCTCGACGACATGTCTTCGGCGCTCGACTCCGCCGTCCGCCTCGTAGGCATCGCCTCGGCGGGACGGCACGTCCTCGGCGCTCGACTCCGCCGTCCGCCTCGTAGGCATCGCCTCGGCGGGACGGCACGTCGTCGGCGCTCGTGTCGGGCCCCCGGATTACCAAACCCGGACCCTCTGTGTATTACAGCACTAGTCCCAGATCAAAGCTAGTGCACACAGTCAAACAGAATGGAAAACATCACCATCAACGATTTATTACAATAAATAAGAGTACTGACCACAGGGTCACATTATTACATTGGAGGTTTAAAACCTCGCACACAAGAAATAAGCGGAAGCAAAGATAACTCGAGAACGACCCATCAATTCGCCACAGGCAATTGACTGGGGAAGCGCGACCTAGTCCTCCGGGAAGAATCCATCACAGCCACAAGCGAAGCAGTAGTCGTAGGCACCTTCTTGAGCTTCAACTTCCTCTGAAATTTATTTTTTTAAGTGTAGCATGTGAGTACATAAAGTACTCCGCAAGTCTTGGGAAAAATGCATAGATGCAAGGCTTAACAAAGGAAGGCCATATGGTTCTTTTGCACAAAGCAATATTTGAAATCTCAATTACTACTGATTATTTTCGAAGGCATCAATTTAATGAAGTAAATGTTTTAACAGAATTAACTTTCTAGTGAAGGTTCCAACTACCAACACTAGCTAACCAATTATCATTGGTCAAGTTTTAAACTGCGGGTTCCATCCACCCTCTCTGGCTCCATCCGCCAGGATTCTCTTCCGAGAGTTCCCTCCACCCTCGGAATACAAAACTTTTGATTTTGAAACAAAACCAGAAATCTACCATGTGAATGCATTCCTTGCCCGCCCTTGACCGTGGGCACGGCTATTCGAATAGTTTTACACTTTGCAGAGGTTGTACAACTTTACCCACAAGAGATGAATTATCCTAAAAGTCACACGCTTCCTTTGGCATGAGACCCAGATAAAATATCACAAAGCCTTTACCTTACTCTAATCTAGCTAGATACCACCCGCTGAGGTTTCACCGCAGAAGGGTTAAATCCGCCCAATCTGAAGCCCCCTCTTGCGCCATATGAGTACAGTAAATCCCTGTCCCTCACTGTGAATAACCAGTCCATCCCTGGCATCCACTTTCCGCTGGTGGCACCTAAACTAGACTATCATAAGTTAGTCAGCTAGGTCGTACCCATATAGACTTGTGGCTGTACGGTTAATGCTCAGTTTGGACAAACACAAGCGTCGGTCCTTAATTGACTAGGGTGGAACATACACTTAACAAGTTCTCGTGCTTACTGCACCAACCCAAACAGCCATCCACCCTAATCTAAACCAACTTTCATATTTTTATTTTATTTTAAAAGATCAGTGGCAATTCCAATTACCACTACATTTATAAACACAAGGGTCCAGTCATAATTTCCCATTTTCAAGATTTTCCAAAGATATTAGATAGCATGACTAAGCATTAACCTACCTTTCTAATATTCACAAAGATTAATAGTAATCTCGTTATTGAGACAAAGGAAGTTCTAGGGTGACAAGGTACATGGCAATCAATGTCAAATGAGGGCATAACAAAGTTGGAATAACTAATTCCTAAAGATTTGAACTAGTGACTTATGTAAATAGCAATGCACATAATTTAAAATATTTTAAAAACATTTCAAAAGCATAGGTTCAAGATGATCAAAGGAAACTTACCTTCTTGCAGGGTTTCTGGGTCTTCTTGTTGCTGTGAAGAGGGATCGTCAACAACGTTGGAATCTACGCGAGGAAAGACGAAGCAAACAAAGCAAATAAATACAAACGAAAATTCAAATAAAATCCAAAAATTCAACAGAGGCCATAGTTGGATAGATTATGATTTTAGATGAATTTAGAAATTTGAATGGCTGGATTTGGAGTTAAAATGAGAAAGTTATGCTCATTTGAAAATCTCAGATTTGAATAAATCTAGAAATTCCCAAATTTCTGACAGGTGGGGCCCACTGGAATATTAGATTTTAAATTCTATTTTTATTCCGAGGGACTGACAGGTGGGACCCACTGAACAGTAACCACTGGCGGTCACTGACATGTGGGACCCACTGGACAGTGAGCCCACTGATTCGACCTCTGACACATGGGACCCACTGGACTCCGGGCCCACTTGTCAGAGTCCAGCACAGAGGGGTGGGGCCCAGGCGGCAGTGGCCAGCGCATACCGGCGGCCGCTGACGTGTGGGGACCACTTGTCAGTCGCGGATAAATAACGAAAACTCAACCTCAGCGTGCGGAGCCGAGGGCTCGAACGCGCGCCGAGGGAGTCGGGGGAGGGGAGAGCGAGCGGTGATAGCCAAGTGAGCGGGGAGGCATTGCCTACCCCTAATGGGTAGGTAATCCCTTTGAGGGTTACCTGCTGGAGTGGTCCGGCAGCCGTGGACGGAGGCAAGGTCGTCGGCGGCGAGGGAGGGTCGGAGGGGTGTGGTTGACGCGTGAAATGCAATCCTTGAGCGGAGGGGGTTCGGTTGGAGGGGTCGACGAGGTGCGGCGACGAGCGGAGAAGGCCGGCGACGAGGGGGTGGCGGAGCTGGTTCGGGTCCTCCGGCGCGACGGCGCTCCGGCGGCGGGGAGGGGCGGCTGAGGTGTCGGGGAGGTTCGCCCGGGCGCGAGGGAGCTCGAGGTGGCGACGGCGGGCTCCTGGGATGACCGAGGCGGCGACGAAGGCTCGCCGGAGTACTTACCGTGGGCGCACGGGGAACTCGCGGTGCGACGGCGCTCGGGGCTTAGGGAGAGAGGTGGAGCACTCTGGGAGGTGGTGCGGGAGGAGGCGAAGCCGAGGGAGGTATTTATAGGGGCGGAGAAGGGGACACGGGCGCGGGATTGCTCGCCGGTGTGTCGGCCGGAAAAAGAGAAGGAAAGGGGGAAAAATGGAAAGAGGGGACGCCGATGGAAGGGGAGCACGGGAGATCGGGGATTCGGTCGCGGTGTCGTCCGGGGCTTCCAAAACCGGGGAGGAGACGGAGGGAAAGGCCGGATTCGGCTCGGGTACGGTCGGCCGGTGCAAAAAGGAAAGAGGGGAGGAAGAAAGGAAGGAGGCGGCTCCGCGGGGACGACGGACCTGACAGGCGGGACCGGGTGGCAGCGGGAGCGGAGCGCGTGCGGCTGACGGGCGGGGCCCGCGGGTCAGAGAGAAGAGAGAAACGGGGTGCGGACGGCTGGATGGCCCGCACGGGCGACGCGGCGCGCATCGGACCGGCCAGATGTCGACCCGAGGGATGAGGAAGGCGGGGTGGCTGACGGGCCAGGCCCGGGAGGCAGCGAGGGAGAGGGGAGAGGCGGCCTGGATGGGCCGAGCGGCGACGTGGGCGGATCTGGGCCGTCCACGCGTCGGCCGAAGGGGCAGGGAGGAATTTTTAATGATTTTTAATTTCAAAAAAGACTAGGAATTGATTTAGGCCTCAGAAAAATATGAAAATACCTCCAAAAATTCCAGAAAAATTCACAGAAGCTCCTGGAGATATTTTGGATTTAATAAAATTATTTCCAACTACTGTTGATATTTAATTTTCATATTTTGAATTACTTTTTAAATTCTAAAAATAGGTTTTTAAATTCCAGAAAATCCAGAAAGGCAAATAAAAGCCAAGTAAAATCCAATTACCTTAAAATAATTAATTTGAATTTAAATTTTTCAAAAAAGCCAAATTTTGGGATGTGACAGCTCGACTACGCCGTCTGCCTCGTAGGCGTCACCTCGGCAGGACGGCACGGCTTCGGCGCTCGACGACGCCTTCGGCGCTTCACGGATTTCTTCATAGGCATTGCCTTAAGGGTCTGCGAGCTACCAGTTGCATCGGCACCCTCGCGCTTGCTGTCAGGGAACGGGGGCTGGGGTGGGTTGATCACGTCAGCTCGCCCATCGGGACCTCAGTGCTTGCTGTCGAGGGAGTACTGTTGTAGGGGTGGCCCAACCCCCCGTGACTGGGCCGTGCAGCTAATCCAACATGTAATAGGCCCAATAGTGTAGAAGATTATCACAGTGTAAATATACCAATGTACCATCATCCCTTGTAAGCACTAAGGGGTAGAATGGGGATTTCCCATTCTACCCCACTCATATATATAAACCCCCAGGAGAGGCAAAGGGGGGATCCTCTCATTCTCACCACCTCTCCAGATCTAGCTCTCTTCCTCTCCTACCGATCCCCCTCTCTTCCTGTTTAGCCGGTAGCTACAACAAATACATTTTCTCTATAGATAACTCTATTGTAGTTTTTCCTTTTTTTTTTGCAATGGCTAATGCTAACTTTTTGGAATCACGTAGATTGCTCGCTACATACGTTGCTACTGGAGTGAGATCCAATGGAGGGATCAACACCCTGCAACACGATCTAAATTTTTCAGTATTCGTTAGTACACATTAATCCTATGTAACACTTCATAGCAATTAGCAATGTCTCTCGAACTAACCAATTCTATTTTTGCAGTGCTACCAGCAGCCACTAGGCAACACCTGTAGATACTATGTTTGCCACAACACGCAATTACTCCTCGGTTCCGCAGTAACCAATAATCCTCAGGTTTGTCAATTTTACAATAATTATTTCATACTTATCCATTTATATATATGCACGACTTTGATCTTTCTAGCGATAGATTACGACCATCGCTGCAACTGCGTTAGAACAGGCCGAGCTTCAAAACATTTGAGGACAGTTACTTCTTGTTGTCATAAGTCATAAACCCAGATGGGGAGTTCCACAATGTAGATTAAACTTAATTAGGATAAGATTGAACTTAATGGTACATATGTGTATTTATTTATGAATGGTTAATTTTAGTCCAGTTGAGTTAATTGATTTGTGAAATGGATGTTCTTACTTTTCAAATGAATGTGAATTAGATGTATACATGCACTTGTGTTTTCACTTGTTTCAGAGGGCATAGCTAGCATTTTTTAAGGCTAGCCAATAAACAGAAATAGTGAGAGACCATGTGGTCGTGCTCCATGAGAGTGATGAGTAATTGACAAAGGTTTAGGTCAGTCGAGTTTGGTTTGAGTGGTTCGGAGTCGAGTCGTTGCGTGGCGCAATCGGGCTCGGTCGGACTTTGGCCAAATCTGGTCATTTGGGTTTAGGATGCATATTCTAATGTTTTGACAGGTTTTGACTTCATCTGTGGTAAGTGTAATGGTATTTACGCTTTCATGTGTCGAGCGGTGCTATTTGACGTGTTTCTTGTCTGTGTGACTGCAGGACGTCGAGTTGGAGTCGTGGCGAGACACGGTAGACCGGACTAGGCGCAGGTGGCGCTGAGGTCAGAACGGTCGGGATGTGTCGAAGACGGCGTGGACTCGAGGTGGTTGCGAGGCGTGCGAGGCAAGGAGCGCGGAAGCTTCCCGGAAGGTGCAGAAGGGGCGAATCGGGAAATTCGCAAGGCTGCACAAGCGGGAGCGGGCTCCGTTGGACGTAGCGGGCGTAACGGGGCGGAGACCCGTTAGCCAGGCGCTATAAAAGGAGAGGAGGGGCTGCATGCCCTCCTTGAGCATTTGTGTGAGGATTAGGGTTTTAGAGTCAAAAGATGCTTTAGGAAGGTTGTTTCCTTTAGCTCTTTAGTTGGTGTGAGTTGGTGGAGGCAGAGTAGTGCTCCCTCTGTAGCTTCATCGATGCTTTCTATGTGAGACTCCTCTCTTGTGTGTTCTTCCTCCCAAGATGTGTGATTCTTGGTGTTCTTGAGGATTGAGAGGAGAGGGATTGAGTTGAGAGCTTGTAATCTTTCCTTTTGTATCAAGTCGGGGTATCGGGACTCCTCTGTATTCCCTGTGATTCAAGAAATGAAAAACTGAAGTTTGCCTTCTCTGTTCGTAGCCTTTGTTCATCGTTTTTCATTTTTGCAAGATTTCTTGATTTTCGTTGTCTCGAGTTCTTGCTTGCTGGAGAGTGCCAAAATGGGTTGCTATGACATGGGTGTTGCTCAAAAGCCATTTGGCTATTTAATCCCAAGAGCAAACCGAGTTTGATTCTCAGATTTCATTTTTGGCTTGCTCTGTTCTTATTCTTCGTTTCTTGGTTTTGGTCCAGTTTTTGATTCCCTTGTTAAGATGGCTTGAAATTTGGTATGAAGAATCCAGAGGCTATTAATTAGCTTCCCTCAAAATTTCATAGCCAAAGGATCAACGGTTGGGGAGTTATTTGGTTTTTGGCTCGGTTCTTGCAAGATTTCAGATTTTTACCCAAATCTGAAATTCTTGATTCTTGGAGTGGATTTCTTGTTATTGACTTTTGGCTTAGTCTTCTGGGAGTGTTCCCTAGCTATCCTCAAAGTTTCCCAAGCCAAGAATCCAAGAATCGTTGCGAATCTCTCAATTTTCTGAATATCCCGTTTGCTGTTTTTCTCGAGAGGTACTACCGCTCCTGGAGAGGTACTACCGCTCATAGGTACTACCGCTCGGATCAGCGGTACTACCGCTCAGCGGTACTACCGCCCGACCCAGAGGTACTACCGCTTGAGGCCAGAATTTTCCCGATTTGATTTTTCTCGATTGCTGGTCTCTGTATTTGTGTTCTTCCTGCTGCTGGGGTATCTTGTGAGCACTGGTCTTCTACCTTCATAGCTCCCATAGCTATTGGAGAAGAAGATACGTGTTGGGGGTGATTTTTTAGAAAGCGACATTCAACCCCCCCTCTGTCGCCATTTCGGTCCAACAAATAGATTTAACAATACAAAAGAATATCACAGACGGTTCCTTAAGACAAACCGTCTGTGATACATCAGCTATCGCAGGCACTTTCATCTACAAATCGTTTGAGAAACATAATCAATCACAGACCGTTTCATCTACAAACCGTCTGTGATAATCTGCATCACAGACGGTTCAAAAACCGTCTGTGATGACCTTATATCATTACTGACCCATAATTAACCCAGACGGCTCGCGAAACCGTCAGTGATGATGTTTTTGAACCGTCTGTGATGACCTTTTCTGCAATAGTGATATATATGCGCATTAATAGCTAGCTAGTATTGACCCGGTTTTGATGCTTTATTAGATAAAGTAATACCTGTTCTAAAATACTTTGAAAGGTTCCGCCAAAAAAAAACTTTGAAGTGGACGTTACTAGTCCTATTTAAATATGTGTGGATTCTTCGATCTTGTCAAACAGATAATATGCGGATTAACTTGTCTTGATTGTAACGGTATATATTAATTAAGTTCTTGTTCTCTAGGTATAAGGTGTCAAAAACCAACTGAGCCTGACCCAACTTAATTAATTAATTAATTTAAATTATGGTTATTTTGCTAATTACACCAATTTTGTTTAAATTTTATATATTGGAGTATTCAACAATTACACATTTTAACTTCAAAACCAAACTTACTGAAAAGAAAAAAATCAAAGTAGATATATGGATCTATGTTTGTTAAGCTAAGCCTTGTAATTTTCCAAAACAAAGAAATGTGCAGAAGTAGTTATAAATTCGATAGGAACTAAAGGTAATTAATGTGACTAGTTAACATAGCATTGATTATTAGGAAAAAAGGGAAAATTTCTATGGTGGAAAGATAGTTGAATATTGAAATAGGTTTTGTTTTTTTGGATTAGAAAGTTTAATATAGATATACCAATATATACTACACTAGTACACTTCATATACATAGGGCATATGGCTCATGGCTTTTGGATACAGCTTATTGGTCTAATAAATAGTGATTGCTGAGAGAAATCAAAAGCTACCGAAAAGCAAAAAGATCAGGGTCATAATTTTTACTTACGCAATAAGTACTTAATTAACTAGATGATCGATTCTATTAATACGATGTACTGTTTTATTGATCAGGACTTCAAAAAAATAAACCACATTTGGTTTATTATATCAGATTCAGTTGCTAAACTAAATTATTTTTTATCTATTTATAAAACAAGCAGCATACATACAGAACCAAACAAACCGGGAATTTTTTGTACGGATAATCTATTTTTTATTCGAAAATACATAAATATACCCGCGGGAAATTTTTTTTACAAAAATAGGCTCAAGTCGCCCCCTCATTGGGCGACTCTCACCTTTCGCCCAACCGGGGGGTGACAAAACTTATGTCGCTGTACCTTCGAGCGACTGCAATTAGTCGCCTTCCTATTGGGCGACTCTCATGCAGCCGCCCAATGGATGGGCGACTTATAATTCAGTCGCCCAATAGGAGGGCGACTTTACTCTCCCCCGTGATTTTTTTAGAGTTTTGTCAATTTTGTAGTTTTAAATCGGGAAAAATTTTGGTATAGTTGTAATAAAAGTTTATGTTCACTGGATGTTGTAGGTGCATAAAAAATTTTGGGAAATTTTTTTAAGAACGATTAAGTATAGAACATTCGATACATAAAGTGGTAAGTGGCATGTGTGGAACTACTCTGTACTTCTAATGTTCAGAACTCCACCACTAGTCTTAACATGCCTTAGGGAATATAACTTGCTAGGTCTATTACATTTTGTGTACTGGGTGTAGCGTGGTTGTTTCCCCTTTTTCTCGCGCCCTAAAGATGGCTCCACTGCATCATTCTTCCTGTCACTCTTGGTCATGAGAGCTGCCTCACGAGCTTGAAGCTCTTCCTCCTTACGCTTGATGGCTGCTTCACGCAGACTTAACTGCTCTCCTATCCTTTGCAGCTCATCCTCCTTGCCCTTCAGATGGATTTGGTCCACCCTCACGCGACGCTCTTTCTCAAGCCGTATCTGTCGTTCCACCTCGCGAGCCTGAGTCATCTTGACAAAGTATTGTCCTTTGTTTTCCACCTCCATTGGCCAGTTCCGTGGCCATGCCGGCGGCACCCGATCCACCCATTCGATGAACTCGCAAGGCTATGTGTGGCGTGGTAGATGTCATGGATCAAGTTGAAAAACGATAACGAGAAACAAAGGATTTAGTTGCCATCGTTACCATGAAGTCGTCATCCAGGTCTGGACACTTGAAGAACCTACGGCCGTAGTTGGCTCGTTGTACTCGATCCGTGCAGACGCACAACATCGTCCTAAAGCCACAACGGCACTTCAGGCGCTCATGCCACTCCGGCACTCCAAATGGGTCGGACCTCCAGGAAGATATTGTTGTGTAGTAGTATTGTGATGGCTAGAGGAGATGTGGTATGGAAGAGATAGGAGGCCTTTATGTAGGCAGGTTATCTGGTGCAGTGGGCATAGTCCATGGAGAGGACGACATGGGAATCTTTTCACTTTTTCAGGATTGCAGTGTAGCAATAAATATCCCTATGTAGGCTTTTCAGAGCTTGGACCATTCAATGTATTTGGTACAACGTAGCCTTTTCAATCGTTTGCAGGAAATAGTACGTTCCACGAAATAAGTGCTACAACATTGCCTTCTCAGAGGCCAGTAATCATAATTTCTGAAACAACAAGCTACGGTCATTGCAAACGTGTCAGCCTCAAGTCCATAACGTTCAAATAGCCCATACAGCAAATACTAAGCAAATACATGTAGTAACTAAGTAAACAGAGCAATACTAAGCTACCAGCACAACACCAACTACATTACAGAAAACAGATGTAATATACAAGTTTTACAAATGGTACATGAAATTTAGCTGAAGTCTCCAATAACTACTGATCAGGATATGCGTTGCATCGTCTAGCTGTGTGCCCCTCCTGACCGCATCGCCCACAACGTGCACCAGATGTTCCAGCTTGTGATTCGTCCATGTCATTTCTAATACATCGGCTCTGTCGCCGACCCTTCCCACCCTTCATCATGCTAACATCCGGAACCCAGGTCCTCGCTGAAATGTCCAAAGTGGTGAAGTTTCCCACCACCCTGAACCCCCGGAGCTCCCCACACCAAGCTTGCAGTATTCTCTCCTTAAAGAAGTACTCGGACATGAAGTTGGAAGGATCCATGCCCACGGTCCCGCATGCAGCGAGGACATGAGAGCATGGTTTGTGTAACAACTTAAGCTTGTTGCATGTGCAGCTAGGTTCGTTTGCATGATCTCCAAGGCATACCTCGTGAGTAACAAGTGAACGAGCCGTCCCAAATCCGGCTCTATCACGGAGTATCACCTCGAAACGATACTCCCTGTTGCCCATGACATGAACTGTGTGCAATTGACCCTTATGTGCCTTCGTCTCCATGTACGCCGTAATTTTTGACGAATACAGGGCTCCGAGATTGGCCACATGAAGTGCGGCACTTGCGTGCCTCTCCCTGAAGTAGCGGATTGTGCTGTGAAGAACACCTTAAGCATACGAGGAAGGTTATCGTACGCCGCCTCGAAAGTGCCAAAACGTTTTTCCAACGCCTTTTGCTTGGCACATCACGCCTTCGCGTAGCTAATCTTATACTTGAATTTATTCTCGATAGCTGCCACAATATGCGTGGCCGCAATATCTTTCTTATCCACTATCTCCCCATACATCAAATTGGCTATAAATCCGGACGTCAGGTTACGATGCCTCGCCAAGACAGTGTGTAGAATGCAGGAGTGCGGCTCCACCTTGGACACAATCCAGTGAGTCTCATACTTGGGTCTACGTGCGTGCACCCTCCAAGGACAACCATCCTGCTCGCACTTCACAGTGTACTGCTCCTGGCTTGATTTCACGACGCGAAATGTCCGCTGCATTGAAAGGGCTTAAAGTTTGATGGCATCCTGCAGCGCTTCCTTGTCAGCAAACATAGCATGCAACCGAACCTCTGTGTCATGATACTCTCATGGTGATTCATGCTCATCATGTGCGGAAACACCCTCCGCATTAAACCGGTTCCATTCCTGGGGGATAGGAACTTCTTCATCATCGGAACTGTCCTCCTCGTCATCCTCTACAGCTTGCTCTTCATCCCATGCCCTCTGGTCATCAGATTCCATCTGCTGCACGATATACTCATTATGCTCTCCTTCATCAGCTTGCCCAGTTCCCTCTCTATAGCTTGACGGCTGTAACTCTCCTCCATGTACCGCATCGGCTTGCCCAGTTCCCTCTCTATAGCTTGACGGCTGTAATTCTCCTCCATGTACCGCATTACCTTCATGACGAACAACTTCATCAGCTCCGCCAACGTTCGGCCCGCACGAGCTGGTAGCACCTCCCGAAGCATAAGCGGACGCACGAGCTTGCGCAGCTGTTTGTAGTGAGCACGGTTGCACAAGCAGAACACACTCGTATCCACGGCGCCGGCACCCTTGCATAAAGCCCTTCCACGAAGCAGAGCGCACCAATGTCTTCAACTCCCATCTGATGTCCGTGGGAGACCGGCTCCAAAGCCCTTGCACAACGACGCTGCACACCTCGGGGTCCAATGAAAAACTCTGGGTCAGCCAATGCTGCAAATCTGTCATTCGAGCATTCTTGTCATCCGGAAGTACGAGAGTGACTTGCGGAAAATTGCTCAAATCCACACCATTCGGACCTTCACGAATAATTCTAGCACCATAATACACTCTCAATGTAGTAGTGGCCATTGATGATGTAGGCCTGCGTGTATGATTGAAATTTACGATATGTCAAATAACATCGTACAACACTAAACTAAACTTTCTATACTAAAAAGGGTGCTAAAATTTCTATACTACAAAATGTTCCATACTACAGAATGTATACTACCAATATTTCATCTAAATAATAGTGCAAATACAACATAATCAAAAAAAATACCTGGATCTAATTGGATGGAATAGCTTCTACTCCTCCTTCCTCCCTCACCTCCTCCTCCAACCCTGTCTTCCTCTCCTTCTCTTCTCCCCTCCTTTTCTTCCCCTCCGTCCTCTCTTCTCCCCCCTCCTTTTTCTTCCCCTTCCTCCTTTCCTCTTTTTCCTCTCCTCTTCTTCTCTCGTTTCTTCTCTGTCCGCAGTGAGGGAAAAAGTGGAGGAGGTGGGTGGGCGGCCGACTGTGCAGAAATAATTAAACCCCCCTGTCGCCCTACCGTTGGGCGACTGAGATTCCAGTCGCCCAACCGTACAACGACTGTAATAAGTCGTCCAACGCTCAGGCGATAGTATTGATTCGCTCAACGGTTCCCACATTCCCCAAATGTCGCCTCCCGGTTGGGCGAAAGGTGAGAGTCGCCCAATGGGGGGGCGACTTGAGCCTATTTTTGTAAAAAAAATTCTCGCAGGTATATTTATGTATTTTTGAATAAAAAATAAATTATCCGTACAAAAAATTCAACAAACCGGATGCACATCGCCCTTACGGTGACATGCATGGGCATACATAACTCAGAAGAATGCATGCATGGAAGGGTCAGCGTTCCTCTCATTACTCCCCCTTGTGCCTCTGCCTTCCCAATGCCCAACATCCCATTTTCTCAAGGAATGGGGCTATGCAACATTTCATGATCACGAAGGCCCGCCCATCCGCATGCATATATATATGATCGCTAAATTGTACATATGTATGATATGGCACTTGTATATGTCCCTTTCAGCTGGACTGGACCGTTCTCTCCTGTTAGGTTCGTTGGTCCATGGAGGACGTACATGCACCTATGCATGCATGCAGCTAACGAGAGCTGATATGATGTAGAATGTCCGGTCATTGTCCTGGGCAACATGCATGATGTATATCCAGCTTTCAAGTGCATGAACATGCACGATTAGTGTATTCATTGGTAACAAGATAATAACGAGCTCTTAAATCTCAATTTCCAGATAGTTCTGCTCGTAGGAAGAAATAATTCAGGTCGTTGCTATCGTATGAATCATTTCATCGGGTGGCGACAAGTCAACAGTGGTATTGGTGTGACCCACAGCTTATGGAGTACCGTCCTGGAGATAGCCACACCACAGACGAGCTGTTGCGAAATTATAGTGGGTATCGGTAATGGTTACGCATTGCTAATTTGATTTGCCAACTATATCTGTGGAATGTTCTAGTTGACTTTAATTAATTCTTTTGATGGTTTACAGTCCTCCATCTAAATTTATAAGATGTATTTCTATTGACACATATATCAAAGAGATAATAAAAAATCGCTAGATTACCCATAATTATTATTTCTAAGCAGTATATTTAATGCATGTATGTAGAGAATAGCAAATAAAACCGCATATTTCTTATGAAATATGGTGGTGATCGGTTCGGCTGAAAAGCTCGTGGTTTATGGCTGAAAACACTGTAGCTGGCTGAAAAAAGCACTGTAGCTGACAGAGGCTTATTTAGCATAATTAAATTTAAAAAAATTTAAAAATAAAAAAAAATATGTTAGCCCATTATGTATAATACAAACAAATACGGGAAAAAAAGAACCGGCAAAAAAGCTCAACAAAAAGCCAAAAGTTCAGAAAAAGACGAAACATATGAATAATGAAAAATAAGCCAGAAGCCAAAGCCGAGTTGTCTCATATTTATGGACAATGTCATTCAAAAAATACGTCTTATAGACTTAGACGGATAGAGAATGTCTCAAGGTTAAGAATAATGTCAGAGTTTTTGAAAATCCCCATGTATAATATGCATACATGGGTGTTGAAACCAGGTACTTCTAACAAATCTGCATCGCTGGTCATATTCTTCACCACCTCCGTGTTCTTCATTATCGACGAAATCACCACCATCACGCACGACGGTCCATCATCAATGTGGACCACCATGCTACCGTTGTCACCATTGCCCAAAACCTAACTCCATCTATGGATGCCATCCATCAAAACCTAACTTGATCGTGCCGACTCATTGACGCCATCCTCCATCACAGCTACAAACCTACGGGCTACGGCCAGTGATGCCCCCATCAACCACCCAAGGTCTGAGGACCCATTCGTATTGGCATTTGCTGATGGCTTTTGGTTAAACCTAATAAATAGTAGTGGTTGATGAATAGCAATGGCTTATAGAAATTGAGGTGTTCTTATTAGCTTATAGCTTTTGGTTTTTTTGTTGAGTGCATTATGTAAGAAAGAAGGTGCAATGAAAAACACTACAATATTTGGACTACCATACGACTTACGGAATTATGACATAATAAAATACAAAGTGTGTTACACATGTAAAACAGTAAAAGCCTAAAGTAGTGACTAATGAATAGTAATGACTGATAGAAGCGGTTTATAGAAATTGTGATATTCATATTAGCTTTAGCTTTTCTAAGTAGAAGCTAAAGTCAATACCCATGGACCCTAAAATTGATTCACGGTCGTTGAGGTTGGCATCCACAGGCCAAAAGCCAAAGAGAAAATTTCCCTTAGGCAACTAAGGGGAGAGATATTCTCCATTCTGCCACTGAAAAACTGTATCTCTTTTTTTGCCACTCTTCCATTAGTAGTATGTTCTCGCTATTACCATCAGGTCAAACACCGTTGATCGCCATTCGCTTATCAGTTTTGGTGAAAAGGAAGGCCAAAAATGTCCTGAGGTGACCGACAGTGAGACGATTGCACACACGGTGACTGACACTGGGGGCCTCACTCTCACATGTCAAGGGAGATTGATCCGTTAATATTAATCAAACCCGTTTAGCATAAAATTGTTAAGAAAACTTACACTTACTAAGAGCATATACAATAGTATAATATCATATATATGTAAACCTTGCTGCGTAGGACAAGTGATGATACGGAGAAGAAAGAGAGTATAGATAATTAGGTCGTCTCTTATGCAGCAGTTAATTGTAACATGAGAAACAAGATACTTTGTGTCATAAAGAAGCTGCCTATAAAGACACGTAAAAAGACAATATATTGTATGAACTGTCTTTAGTGTCGTCTATAAATAACATAGCTGTGTTATAGACATCAGTTTTCTATATTATTATACATGCCTAAGAAGCATAAATCCATTATGCATTCAGGCGCAAAATGGTCCTTTTGTCCTTGCTGGACCAAACCAATGTTTGTCAATGGCCCTATTTTAAATAGCTCCTGAATTTGGTTTTTAGAGGTTGGCTTTTAAATAGAGTAGTTTTTGGATGTGGTTTCTATAAATCGTTTGTAGGGATTACTGTATGAGCCATTTTGAATGGAATGGCTTTTCAGCGTGAGTGTTGCTTACTCCCTCAATCTCTTTCATAATCAACCAAAAATAAAAAACCACAATAAAAAATATAGCACTTTTGAATAGGACCAGCATCGTTTGACTGGACGATAATGGCATAAAAAGAACATAGCAGGTAAGAACGGCAAAAGAGAGACAATTTCTCAATGGCAAAACGGGGAATAGCTCTCCCTGGCAGAATTTTTTTTTCTCAAAACCAAATCATCCATCCAGCGGACACCTGCGCTACACGCGTGCTGTAAGCACAATCGGACGACTCATAGACGAGCGTCCTTAAGCGTCCACTGGATAAGCTTCCTATAGATACCCTTAGAATGAACCAATTATGCGTACTTGCACAACTAGTCATGGGAAGAAATTGTTATTAATTCTCCTTATATGCTGGAATGTTGTTGGAGAACATGCCTACGGCCACTATAATTGGAGCTTTCCTACATATAATTGGAGAACATGCCAACGGCCACTATAATTGGAATTAATAACAATTTCTTCCCATGCCTGTTGTGAAGTACGCATAATTGGTTCATTCTAAGGATATATAATTTTTTATTCATCGAAATGGATTCTTTTATTGTTCCATCAATTTATATACACACTTTCTACTTGTAGGATGACAATTCAGCGTAGGAATATGCATGCAGTCAGAGAATTATACATTAATTATGTTGCAAAGAAGAAGAAGAAAACACGGACCCGCTTCAAAGAGCTTAAGCTTCTGGCTTTGGCCGTCAGCTTTTGGCTGAAATTGCACGGTAATGATTGTTAGCTTTTTCTGAGTCATTCAATTAAAAATTAAAAAATAAATAATAAAATAAAAAATCCATTATATTGTTACAGACAATGCGAAAGAATAAGAGAAAAAAGGTTTTTAAAAAAGCTAATAAAAAACAAAAAAAGCTGAATTAAAAGTTGGTATATTTTAAATGACTTCTAATTTAAATAAATTAAAAACAAAAAATAGAAGCTAAATTAGTTTAGAGCGAACCAAGGTAGGTGGTGCGCCGATTGCATGCAGTGTGCAGCAGAGAATCCGTTGGTGCCCTGTCTTGATGAGCAGGAACAGTTTCGTCTGGTCAGCCATGTGACCATGCATGTGCCGCTGTGGTACAGCATCAGTATGTATCCTGTTGTAAATTCCCTACCAGATGATCTTTAAAAATGTAGGATCGCAGCACGTACTGTCCTCCCTCCTCTCTTCTGTAGTACTCATTTTTTGGCGATAACTATGCATTAAAGACCGAATTTGATGGCCATATCATTGCTGCTCGAGGGATTTCTACTTATCCCATATGATTGCAAGCTGATTTTTTCTATTATTTGGTGGCTGGAGTGCCACAACGTGACACATAGCGTGGCGACCTTTGGAACGCCGCCGGTAATAGCACTGCAAGAAGGGTTTATTTTTAAAAATCAAGCGTGGGGTTTATTTTCAATAATAAAATAAAAATGGTCAAATAATAAAAGAAACTCCCTGGGCACCAACTTATGCGAATTTATTTCAAACTAGTATGTTTATTTTGAAGTTGAGATTTTATTTTAAATAAATTGCACTTTGCACTATATTTTGTGTCCCGTGTGTTACTTTCACAAGGTTTAATCGATACTTTCACCTTGAAATTTTGGTACGGATAACCTTTTTTTTATTCGGAAATACAGAAATATACCCGCGGGAAATTTTTTTACAAAAACAGCCTCTAGTCGCCCAATGGGGGGGCGACTAGCGACTTTCGCCCACCCGAGAAGCGACATTTAAAGAATCTGCGAACCGTTGGGCGAATCAGCGCTGTCGCCTGCACGTTGGGCGACTTAATTTAAGTCGCTGTACGGTTGGGCGACTGCATTGCAGTCGCCCAACGCTAGGGCGACAGAAGGGGGTTAAGGCGGCCTGCCCAGCCGGCTCCCACTACCAACCACCTTTTTCACTCATTCAGCAAACACATTCAGCGCACAGAGAAGAGGAAGAAGGAAAAGAAACAAGGGGGAGAAGAGAGGAAGGAGGGGAAGAAGAGGAGAAGGAGAGGAAGGAGGGGAAGAAGAGGAGAATGAGAGGAGGAGGTGAGGGAGGAAGGAGGGGAAGAAGAAGAGGAGAGGAGGAGGTGAGGGAGGAAGGAGGAGTAGAAACTATTCCATCAATTTGGATCCAGGTATTTTTTTGGATTATGTTGTATTTGCATTATTATTTATATGAAATGTTGGTGTTAATAAAAATTATAGATATAGAATAATTAGTACCGTGTTAGTATGGAAATATTATTGTAGAAAAGGTTTGGTATGCAATTTGTGGTATGGTAGTATAGAAATTTTAGCAAAGTTTGTGGTATAGGAAGTTTAGTATTGTGCGATATTATTTGACATGTCGCAAAATTGAAATATATATGCAGGCCGACATCATCAATGTCCACTACATTGAGAGTGTATTACGGAGCTGGAACCATTCGTGAAGGTCAGAATGGTGTGGATTTGAGCGATTTTCCGCAAGTCACTCTCGTACTTCCAGATGACGAGAATGCTCGAATGGGAGATGTGCAGCTTTGGCTGACCCGGAGTTTTTTGTTGAACCCCGAAGTGTACAGCGTCGTCGTGCAAGAGCTTTGGAGCCGGTCTCCCACGGACATCAGATGGGAGTTGAAGACAATGGTGCGCTCTGCCACATGGAAGGACTTTGTGCTAGGGTGCCGGCATCGTGGATACGAGTATGTGCTGCTTGTGCAACCGTGCTCAGTACAAGCAGCTGAGGAAGCTCGTGCAACAGCCGTTGTTGTGGGAGGTGCTAGCAGCTCGGGCGGGCCGCATGTTGGCGGACATGATGAAGTTGCTCGTCATGAAGCCGATGCGGTACATGAAGGAGAGTTACAGCCGTCAAGCCATAGAGAGCCAACTGGGCAAGCCGATGAAGGAGAGTATAATGAGTACATTGTGCAGCAGATGGACTCTGATGACGAGAGGGCATGGGATGAAGAGGAAGCTGTAGAGGACGACGACGAGGACAGTTCCGATGAGGATGAAGTTCCTATCCCCCAGGAATGGAACCGGTTTAATGCGGAGGGTCTTTCCGCACATGATGAGCATGAATCACAATGGGAGTACCATGAGACAAAGGTTCGGTTGCATGCCATGTTTGCTGACAAGGAAGCGCTGCAGGATGCCATCAAGCTTTGGGCCCTTTCAATGCAGCGGACATTTCGCGTCGTCAAATCAAGCCAGGAGCAGTACACTGTGAAGTGCGAGCAGACTGGTTGCCCTTGGCGGGTGCACGCCCGTAAACCTAAGTATGAGACTCATTGGATTGTGTCCAAGGTTGAGCCGCACTCCTGCATTCTAAACACTGTCTTGGCGAGACATCGTAACCTGACGTCCGGATTTATAGCCAATCTCATGTATGGGGAGATAGTGCAGAAGAAGGACATGGCAGCCACGCATATTGTAGTAGCTATTGAAAATAAATTCAAGTATAAGATTAGCTACGCGAAGGCGTGGCGTGCCAAGCAGAAGGCGTTGGAAAAACGTTTTGGCACTTTCGAGGCGGCGTACGACAACCTTCCTCGTATGCTTAATGTCCTGCAGGAAAGGAACCCGGGCACGTACATCGCCCTCCACGAGAAGCCGTCCATAAGTCCGCCAGGGTATGCGGTGTTGCAGAGAGCAATGTTTGCATTTGGTGCTAGCATCGAAGCATTCAGGCACATGCTGCCAGTGATCTCAATTGACGGGACCTTCTTGACAGGCAAATACAAGGGGCAGATCCTGACGGCCATATGCGTTGATGGTAACAATCAAATATTACCGCTGGCCATTGCATTTGTGGAGAGTGAGAATTACGAGAGCTGGCTGTGGTTTCTCAGACATGTGAGGGCTGGAGTTGTAGCCACTCGGCCTGGTGTGTGTGTAATCCATGATCGCCACGCCGGTATTATCAAGGCAATAAGAAAACTTCAAGAAGACCCCGATGAGCCCTTTCCTTGGCCGGACATGAGGAACCCGTGGTGCAGTCGTCACTTAGGGGCAAACTTTTTCAAGCAATTCTTTAAACAATCTTTGATGAAGCTATTCAAGAGGCTGGCTAGGCAGAACCAACAGAGGAAATTTGATGCTTTGTGGAGGTTGTTGGATGAGCACACTAGGAAGAACGTCGAAGAGAGGAGCAAGGAGCCGGTCACTCCTGGGGTGGCACAACCACAATGCTTGCCACCAATCGATGCGCCTAACCCAAGTGGTCCAAGAAGAAGGAGCTCACGAAACATCAGGTGCTTTGCGCAGTGGATCGAGGGGGAACCGTTGGAGAAGTGGTCGCTGTTGCACGACACGGATGGCGCAAGGTACGGAATAATGACAACTAACCTTGTCGAGGTGTACAATTGGGTTCTAAGGGGTCTCCGTTCTCAGCCCCTTGTTGCCATCGTGGAAGGTGTTCTTCACAGCACAATCCGGTACTTCAGGGAGAGGCACGCGAGTGCCGCACTTCATGCGGCCAATCCCGGAGCTCTGTATTCGGCAAAAATTACTGCGTACATGGAGATGAAGGCACAAAAGGGTCAGTTGCACACAGTGCAGGTCATGGGCAACAGGGTGCATCGTTTTGAGGTGATACTCCGTGATAGAGCCGGATTTGGGACGGCTCGTTCACTTGTAGGGGTGGAAATCGAGCCAACTCCACGTCTTATTGAGCTTTTTCTAAAAATGATATAGTTTGATTTAATATCATTTTACATATAATTTAAAAGTATTTTTAGAAACGAGCTAACGAGCCGAGCCGAGCTTTAGCAAAATTCAAATTCATTTGAAATCAACTCATTTTAATGTTTAACCAATTAACAAGTATAATTGAAGTAATTTTGAACCGAGCCAACGAGCCCCACTAACGAGCTTTTTTTCCAGCCCTATTCACTTGTTACCCACGAGGTATGTCTTGGAGATCATGGAAATGAACCTAACTGCACGTGCAACAAGCTTAAGTTGTTACACAAACCATGCTCTCATGTCCTCACTGCATGCGGGACCGTGGGTATGGATCCTTCGAACTTCATGTCCGAGTTCTTCTTTAAGGGGAGGGTACTGCAGGCTTGGTGTGGGGAGCTCCGAGGGTTCAGGGTGGTGGGAAACTTCACCACTTTGGACATTGCATCGAGGACCTGGGTTCCGGATGTTAACATGTTGAAGGGTGGGAAGGGTCGGCGACAGAGCCGACGTATTAGGAATGATATGGATGAATCATAAGCTAGAACATCGGGTGCACGTTGTGGTCGATGCAGTCAGGAGGGGCACACAGCTAGACGATGCAATGCATGTCCTGATCAGTAGTTACATGACTTATCTGTAATGTAGTTGGTTATGTACTTATTTAGTACATGTATTTGCTGTTTATTAAAATGAGATACTTTTGTGGCTCGTGCACAAGACAATCAATTCATGACATGCTTAACAACATTGCACATTATTTCGATCGACCCTCGTACATACTACGGTACAACCATACACATCGTTGCTTATATGCCAAATGAGCCTCGTGGCACCCACATGGAGAACTACTGAAGTGGACGCCTCGGACGGGGCTGGCCATCGTGGTAGTGGCATGCACATATGCAACTTGGGTTTGCACAGCAACATGTCGGATCGTACGAACTTCCTATGTTGACAACCTCCTCGTTTCCCCTCTCACGTTGCATCTGTTGGCGGAGGTCATTGTTCTCCTCATTGAGAGTCTCCATTCAGTACTCCAAGTCCATTATTCGGTCCCATAAAGTACCCACATAACGGTCAATATACCGTTCATGAGGAGGGTCGATCCAGCGGGAGAAGTCACATTTCGCCATCTGCGAAAAAGGACAGTAAACATGGAGGGTCCATAACCAATAACAAAAATGTACTATTAGTAATTTGTACCCCGGAGCGTGGGCATCGGAAGAAAACGGCGCCCGCCATCGTTCGGCCCTTCCAGGTATTGCACGACCACGTACTCATTGTGTCTGCATTTCGGCCACGCTGGTTGCACACGCCGGCTTGGTATCAAGCGGTACTGTGGACCGAACATCTCCCTCCTTTCCAAGGGAAGGTCTTCCTTCGGTGACCCATATCCGACTGGCCCCTCATCTTCCGCCATGGTATGTTCCACCACGAAATAGAAGGTAATTCTTTGTTCGATTTACAGGGTTTTCTGGCTACAACTTCATGGGACCTCAACCGTGCTATTTATATCGAACGGCGGGACAAAAGAGGGCTGCTTTGCCCAGAGACATGACAAAAGCGCTCAGCTTTACTTGGTGAGATGACAACACATGCCAGCTTTATGCAGTGATATGACAAAACGGGGCAGCTTTGCTCAGTCAGATTACAACACATGCCAGCTAAACTGCCTACATAAAGGCTACGATCTGAAAAGCCTTCATAGGGACATTTATTGCTACACTGGAATCCTGAGGATAATCCAGGCCTATCGCTACAGAAACCAACAAAATAGGGGCGTAGGTTGTAGCCTTTACAGTGAGTGTTCACGTCATAGGCCTGTATCCTTTCTAGTGAGTTTTCATGTTACCTTAGCTTGTTGTTTCAAAAATTATGATTACTGGCCTCTGAGAAGGCAATGTTGTAGCACTTATTTCCTGCAAACGACTGAAAAGGCTACGTTGTACCACATACATTGAATGGTCCAACCTCTGAAAAGGCTACGAACTATGAATTTATTACGAGGCTACATGCTTTGAAAAGCCTACATAGGACTAGTGGTGGAGTTCTGAACATTACAAGTACATGGTTCCACACAACACTAATAGTACTGTCGGAGTTGCTCTTAGTCGCATATCATGCTATATGTTATGCATGTAATAACAATGTACGCGGCATGTTACTCCCAACTGTATTATGAAGTTTATTTCTATTGACATAAGCTTATTATCTAGCATGTTCGCATTCAATGATTCAGATAGCAAGTCATACCGGTTCTCTCCGTAAACTATTTCTCGGCAACATCAAAATATCACTTACCACTCTATGTATCTATCGTTCTACGGTCAATCATTCTTAAAAAAAAATTTGAATTTTTTTGTGCACCTACAACATACAGTGCACATAAACTTTTATTACAACTATACCAGATTTTTTCTCTGTTTCAAACTACAAAATTGCCAAAACTCTACAAAAATCAGGGGGACTGAATGAAGTCGCCTACCTACTGGGCGACTGCATTACAACTCGCCAAGCCATTGGGCGACTTCATTAAATCGCCCAATGAGAAAGCGACTCCATGATGTCGCTTTCCCGTGAAGCGACATAAACTCTTGTCGCCTGCCGGGTGGGCGAGAGGCTCAAGTCGCCCACCCATTGGGCGACTAGAGGCTATTTTTGTAAAAAAATTTCCCGCGGGTATATTTCTGTATTTCCGAATAAAAAAAAGGTTATCCGTACAAAAAATTCCTTTCACCTTGCACCACCTGAGTCTAACAATATTGTACTTTGCACCAGTTTTAGACTGTTAGCATGGCCATCTTTTAGGTCTTTAGTCGGCTGTGCGCACGTGCACGACGAGCTCAAGATGGTCATATTACCGGTTTAAACCTGGTGCAAAATACAACTTTGATTAAGATTGAGTGGTACAAAGTAAAAGTATTACTTAAACATGATGCAAAGTGAAACAAGAGACACAATACTTGATACAAAATACAATTTACTCTTGTATTTTTATCAGGTTGGCAGTTTTTATAAACAACCTTTATTCTTTAGCGGTGGTGGAGATTTTAAGGAGTGGTATTGGGTAAGTTTTTTTTATTGTGACTGATGATTTATAGGTATAATTAATAATTTTTAATTTTAATATAAGAGTTCATGTGAACAAACGTAATATCGATTCGCTTTGTGAAAACTGATCAAGTGACGGAGTAGCCGGCGGAGAGGTCGTGTTAGAGCAAGTTTAATAGTATAGATAGCTGCTACCTCCAATACATTTCCATGTCATCAAAAGGTAAGATGCAGCCAACTCATACAATAAGCTGGCTATAAGTTGTCTCTACAAGAGCTCTCAATCATTTAATACATACATGGGTATTGGTCATTTAATACATGCATGGGTATAGCAGTTAGTTCTATTGGTACATGCATGGATAACGCCTCTTTTCCTGTGCTATAGCCTGACTCTTGCATGGGAGCCGGCTTGGCTCTCTCTCTCCTTTTCTCTCCCCTCCACATAGGACTATGCTGACATGGATTCTCTTATAGCTAGCACAGTCAGCCTTATTAAACTTGCTCTTAACATGGCAACATTTATGATTTCAGGACCCATGTCCTGGTTAAGATATTTTACAAGTACACTAGAACAAATGCAAAATAATTAAACTAGTGTCAGGGACAAGTACACTGCCCACGTCCTTCGCCCCGACGGCCCGTATACCAAGGGTCTTGCCGTTGGGCAACCAGCCATGTGGCTGTTCGCTGCATTGCGGGCCACCCATAACAGCCACATTTTTTATCCGCGATCGACCCTACAATTCAATTCAGCCGGCATGCATTTTATTGCTTCTGTTTGCCTAAATTGAATTTTCTGACATTTCAGTTTCGACAAATCCAGAGCTGGACAAATCGAATATAGATCGGAAAGTCAAATCAAATAAACGAAATAACTTCGCTTTGGGTTTTGCTTTATTATGTCAAATAGAATAAAAACATACTAATCATTATGTGTAAATTAATTGTCGAATATCATAACAGCCTAGCTCGAAAGCTTTTGCTTTTAACTTCTAAATTCTTAATTTCATCTTTTTCTGATTTTTTTTATCTTTTTACTTTTTACTTTTTCCTTTTTTCGTATTCCTTTGTATTGTTTGTGATGGGCTAATATTTTTATTTTTTAAATTTAATTACATCAAAAAAATCATTAATAATTATAATATAAAATAAACCAGTTACAATGCCATACAGTGAAAAATAAAAGAGCAGCACCAGTTGTTCGATTTTACATTTTTTTTTTGCAAAGGAGCAGTACACTTGGTTCATTGTGTTATATGTTATTGAATGACTTTCTTCATCTAGGACTTTCTTTTTCGTCAGAGCTAGGAATAACAAGAATTTTCCCTAGGAAAACAAAAAGGGAACACCCAGATCGATCTTGTTGTTGGCTGTTCGGAACGTTCATGCAGGGACATTTTGTCTTTTATTTCTACCTGTTAAAAGAAAAGGTTAATAGTAATAGTTCATCGGCCCTCCTAACTCCCTATTGCACCTTTCTAAAAAAATCTTAACAAAACAAAAAATAATCTACCAATAACCAAATTCTATCACACTAAAAATTCTCTAACAAAAAAACAACAACAGAGCCAAGGACGAAGAGGTACGACATGGCAGAACGTAGAGACGGAGCTGATGGCGTAGACTGGGCAAACCGATCCTGACAATGTCGAATTAACATGCTAGAATAATATGATTTTTTATCGTAATAAAGCACGGCATTCAACTAGTTATTACCTAAATTTATTTGTGAGATCTTAGGTGTTATTATCCCTGTGGACTCCATTTGTAATTGTGAAAATATGAACACATTGTGCAGTGCTCCTCACATTCTAAGCTTTTGGGTTAACTAGTCACGATTAAAATCAATAGGGAGATTGTATTCTCAGTTAATATAATAAACTTGAGCACAGTGCTCTTCGGTTTAAAATTAACATATTCGGTGCAATAATTTCTTCTAATAATACTATGGGTTCAATTAGCTCATTATGACAGAAGGGCAACCACGAAGTACCACTAGAGCCCACAAAAAAATTGAAATACAGTGATTATATAGCTAGGTAATAGTACTAGTTTCTCGTCTTTATTAGTCCTAATCAACCGAGCCACATGCCCTGTCCTAGCCGTGTCAAATGCCAATCATACAGCTCAAATCATTCAGTTTTTGTCAGCTATTGCTATATGGCCATTGCTTTCAGCTTATGACTTATAACTTCTTATGAATAAATAAATAAATAAATAAGATATATTCTTCGTCATCTTTTCAAAACGATTTATCAGAATAATCTTTTTAAAGCGGTTTATCGGTATTCAATTTGTTTATATAATTACTCGTGTTAAGATAAAAAAAACCATCAGCTATAGATATAAACTATCGACCATAATAAAAAAGAATCTATCCATGACCTTGTGCTGAATTCTTCTTGATTTAGTTGACTCCGTTTATTGGGTCGACAGATAGTCACTTGTTAGTAGCTACTGATGTGTGTCAATAGTCGGAAAGAGCATTGTATAAGACCAGGTCGCACACCCGCATCTTCAGACCCATGCGGTCTTAATTGCCACGTGCCCCTTCGCATGTGCTTGGGCTTGAACAGGGCATAGGGTGGGGCGTCTGTCTGGCTGGCACTCGCCAATCCAATCAAATTCGTGCAGAGTAGAAGGCAGAGATGTGCATTTTTTAATGTGGTTTAAATTCAAATAAATCAAGTCAACAATTCATTTGGCACCTTGAATATTCTGAAATCTGAAGACCTTCACCTAGTGCTAAGCAGCCAAGGGCATGGTTGATACACAGCTAGTTTGGTATTGCTGTGTGTTGTGCTTCGGGTGTTGCAGATTAATCCAGTTCGTTATGCTATGAATATTTACAAGTTGCGGTAAAATTTTCTAATACGGGTCTAAAGGAAAGGCTACTAATGTATCTAAAATATTGTAACATAAATTTGGTTTAAAAAGTTTACTCCAATTGCCTGAATTAAGAGGTCGATCAAGAACAAGTACAATTATGAGAGAAGGAAATGCCGGTGTTGACCCAACAATAAATTATCGTAACACTTTGGTTCTGATCAATATGGCTTCAGCTTCTGGCTTCAGCTTATTTTTGCACTATTTATAAATTTCGTCTTTTTCTGAACTTTTGGCTTTTTTTTAGTTTTTTTACCGATTCTTTTTTTCCTCGTATTTGTTTACATTATACGTGATGGGCTAATATGTTTTTTCTATTTTTAAATTTAATTATGGTAAATAAGCCTCTGTCAGCTACAGTGCTTTTTTCAGCCAGCTACAGTGTTTTCAGCCATAAGCCATGAGGCTTTCAGCCGAACCGATCACCACCTTTATGCCTGAAGTGTAGAACTGATATGGCAATAAAGAAGGGTAAATACTATATTCAAAATTTCCCTCAAGTATTTATCAATCCTTCACTCAAACAGCTACTGAGCTATTAAGATCATGGTTCAAAACTAAAACCAAATCAAACAACTCAAAAACCAAAGATTTGAAATCCTGCACATGGATGCCTGACCGGGTGCTCCTAGCGGTCTGACCGGTATCTATTGGCATTCTGACCGGCGGAAGGGTGGTCTGAATGGCCCCCAGTCTGACCAGACCTGATAGTGGTATACCACTCCCCTATTCTTAGAATAGAAAATCACCCTAAATCCAAATCACTTTTGGTACAACTCAGAAAATCTATGGCCAAATGAGATAAGATTTTGCACACACCTATTCCATCCAAGAATCATCATTTCCCAAGAATTAGCAAGGTTGCACCAAAACAAGCAAAAACTTAAAACTCAAAATAGATTTGCTCATGGGTGAAGTATGCCCAAGATAGCTTTAGATATATTTACACATATTACAGCAATCAAGAATTCACAAAGATTCGAGGCAAAAACTCTTGGATCAAAAATCTCATCATAAGGTTAAATCCAAACAAAATGAGGCAACTTCAAAAACTTGCAAAATATAACATCCTCTTTTTGGGTGCTTTTTGAAGTTTTTAAAATAAAATAACCATTTGGATTTTCTTGAAATTAATTTAAGCTTAATTTGAATTTTTAGAAATTTAACAGATTTAATGTGACTAATTAAACATTAGTTAATTCCAAAATTGCTTTATTTGGGTTCCTTGTGATGCAAGGAATTTTTCTATATTTTCTTTAATTTATTTGCTATTTTCTATAGCTCAATTATTTTTATAATTTCTGAAATTCAGAATTTCCTAAAATTTTGAATTTATGCAGATTCTTTCAACTTGGATTTTCCTACGGCCCGAATTTTTCTCGCACGCTAGCCTACCGCCCCCTTGGCCCATCTCTCCTCTCTCCGTCGACCCAATTCACTTCGCTAGGCCTAGCCTCGCCCGCGCAGCCATGGGTTGGATATCTGACCCGCTCAATCGCTCATCCATGTCGTTCCTTTCCTGCGCACCACCCCCATCATGTTGTTCCTTGGACCACGTGTTAGCCATCCGCCTTCCTCTCTGCGTCGCTGACCACCTGAGCCCATTTGTTAGGCCCATCATCTCCGTCCTAAACTGTCTTCTCCAAGTCCGTTACGTCACTGCCATCGTCCCGCGCGTGGACTCTTCCCCGACTTAGCGCGCGTTGAGGACATCGCCTCCCAAGGCTATTTAAGGGATGCTACATGCCTCGAGATCTTCGCACGTCGAGCCTTTGTTGCTCCTTGCTGACGCCCGATTCCACTATCTCAAGCCTTCGCCGGAGCTTCGCACCGTGTGTCCTCATTTGCCTTTGCCCGCTTTCGCTAGAGAAGATGAAGGAGGCCGCCTTGCTTCATAGATAAGCTGCCACCCTACCTTGTTGAACCATCACAGTGCTCCTCCGCCGTTGTGTGCTCATCGATGAGCGCACCACCTCGTTGCATCTACACTGACACCTCGGCCGCCACCAATGCTTCGCCTCCGCCAGCCAATCACCGTGTGCCACATGTCGTCCCCTCTTCCATCTGATCACTATTGGGATCGTTCTAGTTTTGTAGTTTTTATATTTTATTTGGATTTGTTTGTATTTCATTCACTTTCTCTCTCGTTAGATAACGTTTTCGAATGAGCAAAAACAGGACCAGAAAATCAAGAGCTAGTAACTAAGCAAGCGCAAGGCAAGTCATGACCTTTGATCATATTGAACCTATTGTTTTTAAATATACTATTTATTATTTTGTTTTAAATTATCATATATTGCTAATTTAACACAAACATTTGTACCTATTAGTTATAATCTAATTTGATTAACTCCACCTCAGTAATTTGAATGCCATGATTTCATTTGTACATGATAAGTGCATTATCTTATGTGCGTCAAGTTGTGCAACCTCTATAGAGTGTAAAACTATTTGAATATCCGTGTCCCTAGTTATGAACAATACTCGATGATTTCACACGAGGGGTAGAGATTTCATGAAAATCTGGTTGGGTTAGGTGTGGGAAGTAAATGGTTAGTTCACTGGTGGTTCATTACGTGAATGGTTAGTTCATGGATGGTTCATTGGGTGAATGGTCAGTTCACATGTGGTTACTCAATTCTTTTGATTATCTAATTATTAATATTTTTCACAATATGCTTCCAATATATCTATTATTGTATTTACTTTAAATTGATGTTTTCTGCAAAATAACCTCTCAACTATCATTTGTTAAGCTTTGCATAATTATATTGCATCCTGTTACAAATAGTTTGCTGAGTACTCTATGTACTTACGACTATAACCATATTTGCTCAGTGGCTGAAACAGAGCCATAATAGCCAGAGATACTTGGAGGACAATTCTTCGATGACTTCTTAGAGTAGGACTTCGCTTCCCTATCAATTGCCTGTGGGCATATCAAATGGCAACTATGCTTATCGATATTTCCGTTGCTAGTTCTCGTTAAGCCCTTTAGACTATAATTGGTAAGCTTGGCCATAAGGTCGCAACTTTGATAATTAATGATATTTGAGTCTTTTCTTAGTTAATCGTGATCATGGTTAATATTTCAACTATGTTTACACTATGTGCACTAGCGTGATCCTGGACTAGTGCAGAATACACAGAGAGTCCGGATTTATATATTCGGGTTTCAACACAAAACTTGATGCCTAGACGAATCGGGATTGATCTCTATGAGTCATCTCCATTACTTATACATCCTTGGCATACAACAAGATCAAAAGAGAGAGAAAGGATCAAAACCAACAAGAACAAGAGCAAATCAACCAAATTAAAGAGACTCCATAAGTGAAGAACAAAGTTAATTTACTGTTACTTGATGATGGAGACTTTACAGCCACTTCACCTAGAAGATAAGAGAGCACACCACATCACTCACACTTCTCAAACCCTAACCCTAGAACTCTTTGGCTAGAATGAATTATGGTGGGGTGGTTAACTAGCAAGTCTTCATCCCAACCCGTTAAATAGACAAGGCAACCAGCATATATCTAACTTTAATGGATACTATCCAACAGCACAAATAGGAGAAACATGCTAACCCAACACAACACGGGTTTTACTCATGTACTTAACACATACACGTTTCTCAAAGCACATGTGCCCAAATCTGCTAAGTCTTCATATTTTGATCTATTTGATCATCTCAGCTTCTTCTTGACCTAAACTGCTTTCCCAAGCGCCGCTTAAGTGTTGTGGTTTTAATCCAAGATAGTTTTTGGTATTTGGCCGTCTTACCAAAATATTCTTTCTTGACCCGGTCGTCATTTTTCCTTGCTAGCAATCACCATACTTGCCACGTGTAACGTTCATAGAGGATAAAATTGCTAAAAAAAATTACATAGTCAAGTATGTTGTGTCGGAAGACTGCACATAAAATTTTGTAATTTTCTTAGCTCAATTGCTATATTTAAAAATTGAAATAAATAATATACAAAAAAATTAAGACAGATAATTAAGCCGCCCTGCCATCTGTCCATGGGGCGATAGGCTGCCTGCCGTCTGCTGGTGGGGTGGCAGGCAACTAGTGCCGGCGACAGGCCCACGCGTCGGCTTCTTGGCATCGCCACCTGGGCACCAGACGGTAAAAACGTTATGTTTGTCAATATGTCACGTATATTGATATTTTTATAAATACGGATGCAAACAATACTATATATACTAAAAACTCCATGAAATGCGCACGTATAGTTACTTCCAAGAAAAGAACATTAATTAACCTCCTAGAATATTTTTTTCACCTCATACTAACTCATGCTTGCATGCATGAACGACACGAGCAGCAGATTGTCGACATGAGCAGCAGATTGCTCCATTTTATTTGGTTGATGAACTGTTGTTGCCCTGTGCCCTATCATGTTCATGCTTGCCGATCAGTTCACTTCACTTCTGCCTCCCTGTGGTTTCAAATCCTCCACCTCAGACACCAACAAGAACTTCACGTCGCATCCTTAGCTAGCTTGCTAGACCCTAGCTAGTAGCATGCACTCGCCCCTTTCGTGCCGGCAGTAACTTCCAAATGCATTCGAATTAAAGCGCTCTCCTCTCTCTCTCTCTCTCTCTCTCTCTCTCTCTCTCATAGTGCCATATGGCCACCTTGTAATATCACGCCATCGCAAGGGCAAACAATGGCCAATGCCCTCTATAAATAGACCTCACCGCCTGGCCATGTCTCCTCACTCCGAGTCCGATCCTCGCTCGCCGTTTGGATACTCTTGCCACTCGCTCTCCTCTCCTCCTCCTTTCTTCCCTCCAAGCTACTAATCAACGCAACAGGGACAAGGCCAAGAAGCTATATAGGATGGTTCACCGGCCGGCCGATCAGGGCGCGCGGCGGGGCCGGCAGGACCAGCCGTCGTCGGCGGCGAGAGGCGGCGGGAGGCGGCATCACCACCACCACCACCAGGAGCTGGTGCTGCGGCTGCCGTGCAACAAGGGGAAGGCCTGCCGGTTCAAGCGCAGCAGCTTCAGCGAGGAGGAGGACGCCGCGTCGTCCGCCATGCTGTTGCTCGCCTGCGTCGTCTGCGCCCCCGTCCGTTTGATGGGTTAATTAATTACGCTACCTACTTGGTGACCGTAGTTAACTATGGGAATCACTAGGCTAATTAATTTCTTATCTTGTACTCGTACTCCACTACTAGTAATTAATGTGTGTACTGTCTACTGTGTCCCAGATAATTGTGTTGTGATCGCTGTTCGTTCATCCCCGGTATGTACGTCTCGATCCATCAGTAGAGAAATATATTTCTTCGTTTTCGTGTTAGAATTACAGGATTTGTTCACCTACATGCTTAATTAATTAGCTGCTAAATACACACATGGTGTTAATTAGGTTCTGTAATCACTTTGTTAAGCTCGTAAAATAATGGAGCATTTGGAGGCGCCTAGCTTAATTATTTGGCTTCTACGGCTCTACCGAATTACCTACTGGTCAGCTGGTGTATATGCATGATGCAACTGTGTACGGTCCTATTTTTTGGGCTTTTGTCTTGTATATGCATATGTATGATGTAGAGTGGTGTACTTTTTGGGTTTTTGGGTTCTCGGAATGTCGAAACAAACAAAATAGTTTTTAAAATGAATTCTTTAAATGATTTCTCGAACCTAAAATTATGTACGCCATTTACGTCGGCGACGTGTCCATCGTCCACTACAGTATCAAAAAGTATAGATAAAAACTATTAACCGTAGCAATAAAACATGGTGTATATCTCCAAAATTGAGACTGGGCCGTGTCATAAGAATGCCATGCACAGATGCCCGCCTTCAATCAAAATATTTACCATCCTGACATCCCAAATGGCACTGTGCGCGTTTTGTATGACTTTTTTTTTGTACGGGGGTAAATTTTGAACACGAGTCTTACTTAAATCTCAAACTTTTAAACGAGCCGTTTTCTATATGATGGTGAACGCATTCGTGCAGGACATTGCACACGCCTAAAATCGCAGATTCCGAGGGTGTGTCCATTAGCATAGCTTGCTTCGGCGATGAAGTGGAAGCTGTTTTACGAGATTTTATTCATGCGAAATTTCTACGAAACTCCGACGAAATTCCTACGTTTTCGGAAGTGCCCTTGAATATCAAATTTGAAGGTGAAAGCATGAATCGGCTCCACATGGCGTGGACTTCTATGATACTAATACTAGATAAAAAAAAATTCCCGGTGGACCTGAAAAATGAGACAAGTGAAATGAGGATGGAGAAGAGCTTTTGAACTGCAGCCGTAGAGGAAGAAGGTTGGTGCCGGCTTTTAGTTGGGTTAGGCGGCCGGCTGGCCGGCCGTCGCCCAGATGTTCGCCTTTTGTTTGTAGCATAGAGCCGGGCTCTAGGCCGGCGTCCCACGAGCCTACGGTGAAAATATCTTTGTTTCGCTTTTAAATTTTTAACCGCTACTTTTATCTTAAGATTATATTCAATTTTATATAAATTTAAAGACAAAAATAAAATCTGAAAGTTTTGCTCGTCCAAACTAAAACAAAGACAATGTTCGTTAGAGGTCTATGCTAATCAAGTTAATGGGTGTATTCTTTTAGACTTATGGCTTAGGTTTCTACATTAACTAGCTTTCAAATACGGTGTCTTTTTAAGACGAAGTTTATAAATCAATTGTAATAGATACTGTCCTAACTTCATCTCTATTGGCCAAAATCGCACTTGAGTATTTCTTTCGCTGTACTCTCTTGTAAACAATCAGAATTCAAAATTTTAAACCAAAAACCACCGGCCAAAAGAACCCACCCATTTTATACTCCTTCAGTGGAAAAAATACATGCAGTTTGATAAGGCATGGTCTTCACAATTCTACTTTGACCACTAATTTTTTTTAAGACTTAATGACTACAAAATCACTGATCATACTAATCTATATTTTGTAAAACTAATTATTGGTAACAAAATTTACCTAGTTTGATTCTAGAAATACGTGGACATCTTATAAAAACAAATTGTAGGACCGAAGATGGCAATAAAGGGGAGTAAATAGTGCCTCAAAATATTTCTTTAAATATTCACCAATCATTCACTCCAACAGCTACAAAGCTATGAAAATTAGGTAGAAAGATAATGCAAAACCTAGCAAACAAAATGCTAAAAATTGAAGAAAAGATCAGCAAAATTGGTAGTACCACTTTAGAATTGCAGTACTACCACTTGCTACAGTAACCGTGGTGCTACCGCTACAATACTTTTGGTACTACTGCTGCTACAGTAAAATCAAGGTGAATAATGTTTTTAGCATGATTTCAAAAATCAAAATTGATAAAACTTTTGATCCATACATCCAAATGACATGAAAATTTGCAGAGATCTTTTCTAGGATATCAAGAACTATTTCACTAAATGATCATGAAAATTATGGCTAAAGTTGAGACCTTTTTTTAGTTTGAAAGAAGAGTGCACCAAAAACGAGCCAAAAACCAAAAATGATGAATACAACTTGCTTGTGGGTAGATGGTGGCCAAGATGGCTCTAGTTGTATTATCACATATTACAGCAAGCTAGAACATCAAAGAAATCAAACCAAAAACCCTGGGATCATGAAACCACTCGCTGAGGCCAAAATCAAGCAAAATCAGGTTTTTTCATGAACTTGCTATCAAAGCACTTAGATGATTGGAGATTGATTTCAAGAAGTTATCTCCATCTCATTCACGTTCTTGGCATAGTAAGATCAAAGAGAGTGAGATGAAAAGATCAAAACCAGCCTAATCAGAGCAAATCAATCAAGGTAGATCCATATAAATGCACAAAGATTGATGTATTGCTTACTTGAGGAGGTAAGTTTTACAACCACTCCACCTTAAAGGACAGAGAGTACACAAAGTACTCAACTCTCAAACTCTAACCCTAAACATGAGAGCATAAGAGAGATGAATTGGATTGTTAACACAAATCTCCATCCTAATCTCGTTATATAGGTGGGCTAACCAGCCACAACTAACTCTTAGTTGATACTATCCACTTAGCATAATAGAGAAAACCTGATAACCCCACACACACGGGTTTTACTCTCACATATTTACTTATGCACGCTTTTTAAAGCATATAAGCCTGAATCCGCTAATTCCTTAGTCTTGATCCAAATTGATTAAACTAGTTTCTCATTGACCTAAATCGCTCTCTCAAGCACCACTGTTTTGATCCAAGGTAGTTTCTGGTATTTGGCCAAACTAGCAAAATACCTTTTTTTGACCGGGACATCTCCTTCCAACGCAAGAATCGTCATGCTTACCACGTATAGGTTCACCATTAGCTTGCCACGGGTCAGTAAGTCTCTCCTGCTCTGGTTCCATCGGACTACGCCTCATTAGACCGACCAAGCTACATGGTGCAAACCCGCTATTCGAACTCACCTTCAACGTTTTCCACCTTTCTCGTGCTATGCTTTAGCTCACCACCTCACCATCATCCTTAATCATTCTGGGTCTCGGCTCCTCCCTAAACAACTTTAATACAATGATCCAGATCATCCTAACTCAATTCATGACTCAAATCTCAAAATCCTGTTTTTTTGCCTAGAACGGTACTACCGCTCCCAAGCTGGTACTACCACACATTAGCACCTCAAAACTGGACCTCTCTGGACATAACGTACCATCAACTAGAAATAGGAAATACCATTTTACTGTATGACTGCGCTCTTACTGCGGTACTACTGCATTGCAGTATGACCATTGACACAATGGCGGTATGACCTTTTTCTTGAAAATTTCAGAAAATAGTCCAAACAAAATACAATCTTTGCAAAATCACTTAACCACTCTACGAAATTTGCAATGGTTCACCACAATACTATTCTGAACCTTCTCACAGGGTCCTTCACAAACAGAGTGAGTAAAACTTCCATAACATTAAGAAACACCATTCAAAATATGTAGCATGTGTCGATGCATGGGTTGATGGCTAGTATAAACAAATTAGTTAGAAGAAAGAAGTATAGATCAAGAGCTTTGTCCCTTCAAATTCATATTTAGCTAGCCCACTAACGTATGTAGAACACGTCGCTTTCAAACCATCACACAAGAAACTGGTCCCATTCTTTTCAGCTGCGGTTGATGGCTTATGGCTACAACTGAAGGATTTTAGTCTTAACTAGTTAAGTGCCCATGCGTTGCAAGCATTGCATTGCCTTATGGTGTTATAAATAAACATTTACCTGAAGAAAGTGATAAGGAGTTGCATGGTCAACAGCTTTTCTATGAATTGATGATATTTCAAAATGCTTAAATGATGACATCTACAAATGAATTGCATAAGTAGTAGCTGATCATCAATGTACTTATCATAAATCTCTTTTAGGGAGTAAAACCTGAAAAGGAAGCAAAAAAAAGATCTAGAGGTGTTCCTTGAGCTCTCCTATGAAGTTGGTTGTGATGTGGAGGTGTACACCATCGAGGTCAAGCCCACCCTTAGTGCATGCTAGAGCTGAGGAAGAAGCACCTCGAGGATGGCAGATCCAGCAGTGGTGGCCTCGGGGGCGGCAAGATCCTGGAAGTGTAGGTGTAGTGATATCATGTTTACATCTTAGTGTGTACAATAGTGATATCATCAAATCAATGCTTTCATCATGGAACAAGGCATCATTCTTCTTGTCCTGGACTTCAATTAACCTCCATTCTAGGACAGATGATGCAATGGTAGAATTGTTATAGCTGAATACCTTCTCACACTGCTTCATTCTCCAATTAGGAGGCACATCATCTACTTTTGTAAATCCTCCCAATGAATGCAGAAGAAGAATTGAAGTGTGCTACTCGATAGCTCTATGACCCCAATCCAACCCGCGCCAATATATGCAGCACAATAGTGTAGAAAACAAGTAAAGTACTATGTGTTTTTAGGCAAACAACATGGTTGTTGAGAGTATAATTTAACCAGCCTTGCTTCCCCATGTTCGTGAGTAGGCTTGTATATGAGGAACAACTAAACTTTTGAGGGTGAACATTTTTGCTTTGGGCCATAAGAATATCTAATGATTTCTAAACCAATTTGAGGCCTACAAAAATAATAAGTAGTTTACATTAGGGGCATGACATAATCTTAGTGATAGTGGACACAATTCCTACTTAACAGTCACGACAAATTGAAAGTGAAGTACCTCCATCTGATTGATTAATTACAGCGCCAATAGTATACGTGCTCTCCAAAATACATGGATTGGTTGAATGGCTGAATATCCTTGCGATTGTAAACGAGTCCTATGTGGGATATATGAGTTCAATAATGTTTTGGCTGCGTTGACTGAATCCACATAACTGCCATGAAGTTTACATGAACCTTGTCTCACTTATGGGCTGGTTGTACAATTCCCATTAGTAATATCCAAGAGAAGAACTCTGTTACAGGCTGTCTGGATGCCGGAATGACCAAGTGCTTGTGAATGCAATCTAGATGCTTCTACTTCTACAATGAATTGTTGCAAGTAATAAATCAGTCATCTTCTGACTCAAGTAATAAATTGCTGCAAGCTGAAATTAACAAAAATATGTGGAATAGTTTTATGACCGATTAATAGCACTTTAGCAAGAAGTAAGATTATATCCTACTTACATCTATCTACAACAAAAGCGTTGAACATTTAGTCACCATCTTGCTCTATCCATTTATTTGCAAATGGTACAAAATTACAATCTCTACTGAAGTACTTAATTGAGTAAAATTAGATCTCCAGTGAAATAATTACAAGCTCTACTGGATGATGGCATGATTGAAAATCATATCAAATTGTTGTAGGTAATGAACTAATCTCATTGAAGCAGGATTGGATCAATCAAATTAACGTAGGATTTGACCAATTTTAGTTTAACAGCATATCCATCCTTGAGATTGCACTTAGAATAGGGCCGATATGAATCATTCCTATGATTACATACACAAATTCTAGAGAGTACAATACCAAAGCTATATGCATATGTACCTATTATTGATGCGATGATCAAATCCCAAAGCTCTTGCCTCTTACGCTTCTGAGAGAGGAACTCATACCCTATTCTTAACTCATGCGAAGGCAACAGGAAGAACGTCTGCAGTGGTGGCATTCTTGGCTGTGACTAATTGAGGAACCTCGATGAAGGAAAGCCACCCCAACATTTACGAGAGCAAGCCATGGATGCTCTTGCCTCTTACACTTCTGAGAGAGGAACTCATGCCCTATTCTTAACTCATGGGAAGGCAACAGGAAGAACGTCTACGGTAGTGGCGTTCTTGGCTGTGACTAATTGAGGCACCTTGATGAAGGAAAGCTGCCCCAACATTTGCGAGAGCAAGCCATAGATGCTCCGACCACCAAGCACTGTGTCTTCACACGACACCAGGGAGTTTTGCTGGGAGGTGAAAGCAGTGGAGGAGATGACAATGTCGTGCGTGGATCCGACAACGGTGGCATAGGGGAAGCTTTGCATCATCGCAGATAAGGGAATGCCTTCGTGAATTAACTTTGCCACATGTTGATCCCGCCTCCCCCGCCACTGAATCAGTGTCACCCCTCTCGATCCTGTCTCCACCGCGGCCAAATTGACATCACCGCGCGTTGACCAAAAAGCAAAGAACATGTCGATTCCTACCAAGAACACTTAGAAGTAGATAGAGAGACTACATTTAGACAATACTTTTTCGTAGGGCTCCATGTTTGCAGCTGCTACTGCTAGCTTGTCTGCAACCGCCTCCGGCTACACCACTGCAAGGCCACTACCTCCTTACCCTTAGGGCTCGAATGCCGCCTGAACCCCTCCCGTCACCTTCACCATAGGTTGCATGTAGTTGACGCAACTACTCCTTTATAGTGGGAATGGCGAGGCAGGGTTCGATGGTGTGGCCACCTGGGGGTAGAATTCAATAGTGCTATAGACGGGGACAGCTAGATCCAACAGTTTGGTTGCTAGGTATGGCCAGATCAGGTAGCGTCGTGGCTTGGGACGGCTGGATCTAGAGCTGTGGCTGGGGATGTTAGGATCTAGCCTCACCTACGATGGAGATGACCACCTCTCCATCGCCGTCGTCTCCTCTCTCTCCTCTGTTGCCCTTCACCTCATCAACCCTTGCGTCATCAGTTGAATGTCTGCTAGGGACAGGGACGCTAGAATAGAAGGCAAGCGAAGGGAGCAATGGGGAGGAAATGGGGAGGATGTGAGAGAAGGGAGAGGAGGACCGGGGGCTGGAGTGGCAGCGGTGGTGGAAGGCGAGAGGAGAGAGCGGCAGGGGAGGAAACGAGGTGGAGGTGAGAGAAGGGAGAAGAGGACCGGGGGCAAAGCGGTTGGGGGAGGAGAGAGCATTGTGGGGAGCGAGATCTCATCCAACAGAGGAGATGAGGTGACGAATCGTTTATTTGGAGGGGAGTAAGAGAGAAAGAGAGAACATACCAACCACCAATTCCTCTTTTTAAGTAGTGGGAGGTGCTTCTATGCTTTCCTTAATAGTGATTTGTATAATTTTTAAAGCAAGATGAATGGATGATAGATGTTACTTACCTCTTCGTTTGCTTTGAGATTAATGTTACTTTTATCTATACTAATATAAAAAATCAGTTTGATTAAAACATTTGTCACCCAACCACGTTAATAACCCCCTCTCCTTATCGTTAGATCAATATAATTCAATAACTAATATTGCAAGTTGATCCTACTATATGAATATCTACACCGTTCATTCAATTCATCCAATGTCTATGATTACAAGTTAATCATACCAATCCCCTTAATCACGTCTCCCTTCGGCCCCAACCCCGTGTGCCTCCCCGCATTCCCTGCCCCAATCCCATGCATTCTCCAGTATCCCCGCGATCCCCACCCCAATCTCGTGCGCCACCTCGCTTCTCCGCCACTCCACCCCAGTCCTCCCTCGCTCCACCCCAGTCCACCCCCCGCTTCTCCGCCACTCCGCCCCAGTCCACCCCCGTGTTGCCCACTTGCCCCTCTATGACGCCGCTCCATCCCCTACGCCCGTAGCCACAGCTGGCCCCAAACCCTCTCACTGCCCACCTCCTTTAGCATGACCACACCGCTCTGCCCCCGTGACACCCCCCTTGTACTGCCGCTTCGGTCCCCCACTCTCGCGCCTATAGCCACAGCTGACCCTAAACCCTCGCGCCGCCCACCTGCTCCAGCCCAACTGCGCCACCCCGCTGCTACGCCGCTCCACCCCACTCTGCCCTGTGGCGCCGCTTCGCCCCCTTTGTCGTCGTAGGCAGGGACTACCCACACCGAGGTCTCTGTCGGCCGTCGTTGCACCCACTACCAGAGCAGTGGTGGCATTTGGTGACAATGCAGAAGAGATGATGGCTCAAGAGATGACATGACAAGGGAGGCAAGGTATCAGGCTTGGGAGCAGTAGAGGTGATGATGCGGTTCGTCCCCAAAGAGCAGTTTCTGGTTCGATATCTCCTCCCATCCATGTTATTCTAATTAATTCTCTTTGTTGGGGCGATTGCCTTTTTTTTATCTGAGGAGCAATTTGTGTGGATCAAGAATTGTGGGGCTCCAATATTCCTTCCACTGCTCGGTCAATCTGTTACTCAAGATGAATTATGTTGGAAGTGATTTGATCCTTCCTATATTCTATTGTAAATAGTGTGGTATAAACATATATTTGAATTTAATTCCAGAAAAATTAATGAAAACACAAGCATGACATAAATGGCATAGAAATGACTTAATCAACATATAAATATATGAACTTTTTAAGTCATTGAAATAGAAACATATGCCCAACGTAAATGCCATGTGAAAGTTCAAGATTAACATAATCATTTGGAAACAATTGCAATGAAATGCTAATCTCAACAAAAGCATAACAACTATGAACAAATTCAGCATGTTATCAATGAGTTGTATTTTATTAGTTGCTCTCAGAAGGCTAGTTGCACAAGATTCAGTCTTGACCATCTCCGCCATGATAAAATCTAATCTTAATTATATATGATAGTTATAGATTAGATCTTGAGCTCAAATTAAACCTTTATATTAACACAGACTAACAGGTCATGAAAATGACTTGGTGGATAGTGCAGATGAATCCCAAAATCAATATTCGATTCATTCAATGAGAATTCTATTGATTTAGCAGGATAATAGGGTTTGGCAAAGATCAGAAAATATCAAAATTAACAACTGTACAGATCTAACATATAGCTCAGCAAGTAAAGAACAACAATTTCAATGATCAGTGGAAGTAAAATAACAAGTTAACTGAAAGCTCAAGACCAATCTACCATCGCATTCATATATAATCTCAGTATTATGTCGTTTCATTACAGAGCAACAGCCCACATAAACTTCCTTGCAATTTTCCAGCTAGTGAGACTCACAGATATGTGAAGTAGATCACGAAATTGCAAAGAACCAACTGCTAGTATACTCACAACAGCGGTGATACTCGAAATCACTGTGAAGAAACTGAAAGAGACAAGGCACGCACGCAGCGCTGTCCTAAAAAACAAGCACCCCATTGCGCCAAGCAAGGAGATGAAGGCAATCAGAGATACAATGCCACCCTTCCACCTGGCTAGAACCGAGGTAGAAGTCGAGGGTCGGGTGAATGCCGCACAAGACCAACGAGAGCTCCGGCCGAGAACGCTCATGAACACCAAGAACAAGTCACAAATCTCTCTCAAATACTCAGCACAAGTCCGAGCCAAATCAACCTCTAGAGGTAAACCCCACACCTTTCCTCTCGGCCAGATTCAAGAAAAGGCTCAAGAAAACCGTACGGGGAAAACCCTAGAATGGCGATTTGAGCTCCTCAGCCGATGGTGACAGGAAGGAACCCAGACGACGGCTCTCAATACTCAAGATCGAAGATCTACTGCGGGAGATTTGAGATCAAAGGAAGGAGAGAACTCACTGCTGCTTTCAATCACCAAAGAAGAGGGAGATGCCATATATAGGGGAGCGGGGCAGAGGTCGGCGGGCTGCAGCCACGGCTGGCGCTGAAGCGCCCGCGCCAGTGATGCATCCATCGCCGCCGCCACCGCTGCTTGACTCGGCCGCCCCCGAGCGAAGCGGTCGAAGCTGCCCCGCGCCGCACGTGAGAGTCCAGCCCACTAACAGGTGGGTCCCCCTTCCTCCTCTTCTTTTTTTTCTTTTCAAATTGGGAAGTTACCGAAATACTCTCAGGAGTTCAACATATTTTACTCACACCACCAATTTGTCATCATTGAGGTACCATCTCTCAGTTTGTCCTTTCCATTTTTCTTGTTACAATTGCTGTTGATTTGAATTATCTTGAATTGTTTTGCTATCTGCATAGAACTTAAAAGGCAGTCGTTAAAGGTGTGCTTTGTCCATCTCATTTCTTCCTACTCTTGAATCTCGATTGATGGATCTCCCCGTAACACAGCAAGATGTATTTCATAACTACGGATTGAAGTTAGCCAAAATACAATTGTTTTTCTTGGTATCACTAGCTCCAGGGAATAATTTTCTCTTTTTGAAACAAGAGAAAAGTATTCTGGTTTTTTTCTTTTTTTATTGCTGCATATTTCCCTTTGATCCTTTCTACATTCAGTTAGATAATGTGTTACTGCACATTGCACCATATGTTTACCTCTAAGATTGTGATTGTCTCATTTGCAAAGTACGGTGGTGCATCGCCGGGACTAAGCTCTCTCGAAATTTTAGGAGCAAATGGGGAAGGCATGTTTAAAAGTTGCCAATTCTTGACAGTGTCAGTTTGAATGGGGAGTTTTACACTCAGTTCATTTAAAAAGAAGAAAATTCATTTCCTGAACTTCAAGTACGCTTCTAATTATTGCCGTGTATACTCCTTTCAATTCAGTGGCTAATGAATGCGATCTTGTTGTGTTTTTCCTTGATGCTTCTTGGATTGGCTGTATGTCCGAATGGTTTTTGTTCTAAGAAAGATACTTCTCGTTTCAGCTCCATACTTGCTTTGTGTTAGATCAATAGGTTTTTAGCTGTAGTAGCTCACTCACAAACTAATGCATGTGGCCTAATATTATTTTACCACTGAATCTGCACCTAGCTTTTTTTTGTTATGACATGGTCAATTAGCTGCATTTTCAACTTCTAATAATGAATGGAGCTTTCTTGAGTTTGTCTATATAATTGAGGTATATTGCATATGATGTCATTTGTCATGCATATTTACAACACATCATCTGTTGGTATGTTTGTGTGCCTTGCGACTGATCATTGAATTATTCCATGTGTGAGTATTTGAATAAGCTGATTATGAATTGCTAAATAACCAGGGAAATAATCTGATACTCTCTAATATGTAGTTGAGGAAAATCTATAGGCCACACTTTGATACTCTTCAGGACAACAACAACAATCTTCCTTTAAATGTAAAATTTTCATTTTTGCCTTTTTGTTCCATTTTGGTTGTAATGCTGCAACTTTTCTTGTGACTTACTATTGAATAGCTGGCTAACTTTCTCTTCACAAACTATCGGCCAGTTAGCATCTTCTTGTGACTACAAAATGAAGGGTTAAAATACATGTGATGCTCTCAACACATGAAAACCAATGCCAAGTGGTCCCTAATTATTATTATTATTATTTCATTTTCTGAAAAATTGACAAATCTATATTGTATCAGCCATTTGCCATTTGACAGTGTTGAAGTAGTTGATAGATAACCTTGCCAACATCCCCTACGCCAGCTGAGTTAATGAGCACCTCCTTTATTTGTTTCTTCTGGACGATTTTCCACTAGAATACAACAATAACGCATTGTATAATCTGAATCTGTACGTATGGATAAAGTGCAACATGTAGTGGGTAAATGTTGTGATGCATCCTGCATTAGAAGGAAACTGAATTGATTGTGGGTAAGTGACTTTCATTCTTTTAAAAAACATATATTTTGATTCCTTTCGTTGAAATTTTTAGTTTTTGCTTCTCTTTGCAGGTCCAGTTTCTTATATGTTGTTATGGCTAATATTGTACATATCAGAAGACAAACTGATCCCATGCATATTTGAAGATCGATGACATTCCACAAATGAATGGAGTACTTTTCTTCCAATTTGCCTCTTGATTGTATTGCTATGTTTCGCACTTTCCAATCAAAAGTTGTAAAAATGATCCGTTTGGCAGCAATCACTTATAATTTGCTTGGCTTGAAAGCAATCTTATTGATGTAATCTTCCCATCTGTAACTCATGATACTCCTGTCTTCTCCATCTGTTAGAGATATCCAAAATGGGTTGTTTAATTATTTTGATCATCCTTAGTGGATCATCATCATCATCAACATCATCATCATCATCATCATCATTATTTCTAGAGCTGCATCAAGTTTGAAGTCCCTCAATTAGGTTACATAATGCACGCATGAATGTGTTTTGCTTCTTTGGTAGAAAGAATATTCAGTGACTGGGAGGCTATTGTTAAAATTTCAGTTCATCTTTATAAATTCAATAGTTTAGTAACACAATAATTTATGATTCTCTGAGAAATGACAGGAAAAGCATATATTAATGTTATTTTTCTTTACCTTTTTTCAGCGAAGTGGTTCCGCGTGCACATTAACTATTTGTAGAAACCGGTTTTTGAATGGAGTTGATTCTCAGTGCAGTTTCTATAAGATATTTGTAGAAGTTACTATAGAAGCCATTTTAAATGAATTGATTTTTCAATACGAACGATTTTTTATTATCTCAATCTCTTTCACAATCTGAAAAAAGTCAAAACCAACACAAAGCACTTCACGCCAAAAAAATATCTCGCTTCCAACTCCGTACACGTTGGCTTGATGGCTGCAAGTCTGCAACTCTTCCAAGGCAGGCCTCTCTTGTCCATTCAAAATGTTTCAATCAAACAAAAAATAGTACTCAAATTAAAAAGCGAGAGTTAACTAAGGGATATTTTTTAGAAATATCTGACAAAATATAAAATATAATGGAAAAGAAACAAAATTCACTATTTCAAGCAAATTTCACTTTTCTGTGTCTGTTAGTGCCAATAGGGTCTAGACTTGAAATTTTGTGGCAAGATTGTTACACTGTTCAACTGGCTTAAAGTCTTGGCTTCTGACTTCTGAAATTTTGTGGGAAGATATATTGCATTCGCCCCGCTCTGACCGGCTTAAAGTCCCGGCTTCTGGTTTTCAGAAGTCAGAAGCTATTTAAAACGCGTCGGCTTCTTAATTTTGTTTTTTGTTTTACTTTTCTTTTTGACTTTATTACATTGCATTGTCCGTGATGATATAACGGGTTTTCATACTTTTCTCTCTTTTATTATTTTTTCTCATTTTTTATTTCAAAAAAGCTAATAGTCGCTACAGTACCTTTGCAGTAAAAAAGCCAATAGGCGGGGCTTTTAGCCGGTTGGAGCAACCCCTTAGTAACCTTTGCGATTTTTTTGTGAAAACCTTCCAAGTTGATCTGATTCCCAAATAAAAACGTTAGCAGTATAGCACCTACTTAAGGGTTTACAACATCTCCTATTGTGAATGGCCATAGCTGATGAGAAATTGCAGTGCTCCAAATAGCATCCTAGGCTCTTAACTTGTTTGTAGAAGAGAGTAAACTGAAACAGAACAACAAACTACTGAAACAGAACAAGAAACTAGTTTGAGTACTACGTAGAGAACAGTTCACCAAGGAGCGTAACAAAAGACATAGCAGTAGTTGCTTCTTTTAGTACCTTATGGTTTTTGGCTTATGTCTTTTGACTTCTGCCTATTCGTGAGAGAGAGTACAAAGAAAGAGATAGCCTCATGCGATTTTGACCGGTATAGCTGAAGTCGGTACAATGTCTACTTTAATCGATTTGTAGACCCTACCTTAAAAAGATGCATCGTTTGAAAGTTAGTTACTATATCAAAGCTATAAACATTAACACAAAGAATCTAGCTACACAAGTCATTTATTATAGGAAAAGATTATGGGATAAAATTATAAATACGTTAGACAGAGTACCATACAGTACAGGACTAGAGAGTCCAGACTAACAGGCTGCTTCTGGTAAGGATGACGCAGTGAAAATTTGAAACGGATTGAATATTACGTTTATTACATTTATATTTGTATTTTATAAATAAATATAAATAAAATATGTATATTACTTTGTAATACGAATACAAATGTTCCGGATAAAATAACATTTCGGATGGTAAAAATCAATACTATATTTGTATCTATATATTTTTATATAAATTCAAATATGAATATGAATAAAAGAAAAATCATTAACCAGATAAAAAATTTATACCATATTTACACCTTATTAAATATAATAACCGAATAATTCGTATCTATTCTACCCTAGCCACACCTTCAAAACTGTAGAGAGAGAAACTAAAACCAAAGCCAAAGAAGGAAACCTGCCATTTCGACTCGACCCGGCTCGCGTCGCGTCGCCTGCTTTTTTTTGTGTGTGTGTGTTTGTCTCCCACCTCCGCCTCCGCCTCGCGAGATCTCCCGACTCCAATGGCGCCCGCCTCCACCCGCTCCCCCTAAACCTAACCCCTAGCCCAGCCACCCAGCAGAGCCGGCAGCTCGGCCACCGGCGGCCATGGCAACGGATCGGGAGAAGGAGCGGGAGGCGGAGCTGGAGAGCGCCATGTACACCAACTGCCTCCTTCTCGGCCTCGATTCCGCCGTCCTCGGCTCCCCCGCCAGCGCCCCCCGCGTTGGCCTCTTCCGCCACTCTAACCCCCGCCTCGGCGAGCAGCTCCTCTACTTCCTCCTCTCCTCCCTCCGTGGCCCCGCGCAATCCGCCAAGGCACGCTCGCTCGCTCAATCCCTCCCAACTCTTCTCCTCCTTTCCCCGTTTTTTGGGGGTTTTTTTAGGGGTTTGTTGAGATGGACTTGATTTTGATTCGCTGCTGCGCAGGACTTCGATAAGGTGTGGCCGATCTTCGATTCCGCGCAGTCCAGGGAGTTCCGGAAGGTGAGATTTCGCAGATTTGCTTAGCTTTACCGATGGTTGGGTGCGTGCGGAAGCAGCTGTGTTTTGACTTTGGGTCTCGTTCGTCGGTTAGATCGTGCAAGGGATCATCAGCGAACTGGAGCAGCAGGGGGCGCTGCCGCGGAGCAACTCCAGGGTTTCGTCACTCGCCACCTGCTGCGGGCCGAGGTCAGTAGGCATGGCTGCTTTTAGTTGGGTTGGTGAGGAATATACTAGTGCTGTAGTGCTGCTTGCGGTAGACTGCAATGTAGCTTAATTGGATTCATGGAAACGTACGAGGCATTTCTCCATTACTATTGAGTTGAAAAGAGTGCTGAAACTAGCTGCGGCATTGATTGTCTCTATCCAAGTACAGGGTTTCATGCAATTGTGATGTAAGCTGATTTGAAGATAAAGAGTGAATGTTAGTGCTTAACACTCCTTTTCAAAACAAAAAGAGAGAGAAATTGTTAGTACTTAATGGAATGGTTTAGAAAGGGATTCTCATGTTACTACGCTAGAGACCAGTAGTTTGCAAGCTGGTTGACTTGATAGTGAGCACAAAGTTTTCTGCGCAATGCAGTCAAAGGCGAAAGGTGCACTCGAGGCACTAGATCCTCAAATCACCTAAGGTACAAAGGCACATAAAAAACACACCCCAGAGAAACACTAGGCGCACACTCAAAAGCAGAAATATTTAGGCCTTGTCCAAAGCTTCATCTGTGTAACCCATAACTGGTTCTTTGCTCTTGCTGTTGCTGTGCTTCTCTTTTCCTTCACATATTTTTTGGTTTGTGGCTGATGGGTGGAAGAAACCCTTGATCTAGAGAGTTCATATCCCTCACTACCTTATTCGGCCTTATTTAGGCACATATATCTTCTACCTTTGTATGTTTAACTCTCCTTTTCTAGCCTAAACACTGCAAATCTCTTGAGGTACACACTTTGGGGCCTTTGTGCGTTGAGCAAATGGGCACACTCCTTGCCTAATGCCTTGCACCCGGAGTTGTTTTGAGGCATATTGCCTTGCCTCGCCCGAGCACCTAACCACGCCCTTCTGACTGTGCTCATGTGCTGGATTTTCTGTGCCAGTAGAGGATGTCATATTGTTTTCTTCATAAGTTTGGAGCATGTGTTTATTAGTATTATTGACACTTGTTCAATTTGCAAATATTGTTTCAAGTGTAAATGATAGGGGTGGACTTTTGACCTTTGTTCCTCATCAATGTATTTCTGATAGTACCAACATTGTGTTTCTGTTAGATCATAGATTTATGCATATATCTGGCCCACCTACATGTACACGTGCACACACAAGCACAGAGGAAAATATAATCATTTTGATATCTGTATGTCTGTCTGTATATCAGGTGTTGTCTTTGTCAAATTTGCCATTTGCGGAATTTAAAAATTTTAGAACACCGAATAGCAAATAGAACTGTCAATGATACTCCTGGATAAGAATTTTTTTTTGAGGGATAGGACGCTAATGTGTTTTCCACTTAATATGGGCTCTGTTAGGCTTATAGCCTTCAGTAGTTGTAATTACAGTACCACTGATTTCTTGTGGTGCTTCAGTGTACTATATCATAGGAATATGCAACTCAAAAAAGAAAAAATGAAAACTAGCCTAACTTCTGACTGGCAATATCTTTAAGGGTCTGTTAGCATTTCTGTGCTCCACTGTGTTGCAGAATCTAGTTTACCAATTCTAGTAAAATATTTCTGTTATGGCTCTGAATAATTAGTTAATATATCCGAGTGTAGTAAAATGAAATGTTAGATTAAAAGTCATTTCAGTGCTAAACTAAGCCTACGTAGGCTTGAATTATATGCGTTGTAAGGGTTTCAGGTTGGGACGTTCTTAATGCTTGTTTGGTTCACTAGACAATATCTGATGCTATTTTTGGTGAGTAATGCATTTTGAAATCGACAAATGACTGGTGATAACTTTTATTGCTTGAGTCAAGCTTGGAAAATTGGATGTGGGCTCAAAAAAATTTTAGTAGTTGATACTACAAGGTAGCATTTTCTTAGTCTCTTCATTGGATTATGTTATGTTGTGCCACATCAAAGTCCAGATCTCCATGCTAATCTGTAAGATATCAAAAAAGTGGCTACAGTTCATAACAACTGTAGTTCTTACTTTTAGAAAAAGCAGTCCAATAGATATATCTACAAAGTAACTTCTTGGATATCAAATAACTTGGCACTTTGCAGAATTGTCCATATTAATAGTTTATATTCCATACATCGGTGCAGGTTTGTCGAACTTTTGTGGCAACTCTCTGTACATGCCTTAAGGGAAGTCCACAGGAGAACATTTGCGGCTGATGTAGCATCGAATCCACTGCCTGCAGCACTAACAGATGTTTCTTATCTTCATGCGGCTGCATTACTCCCTGTGATCAAGGCAAGGATGGCTGACTCCTAAATTTTCTGACCTGTTATTTTTATGTTTTATTATATGGCGACCCTCTTGTAGATTACGACTGTCAGTCTTAAAATACCGATCATTATAAAGAGAACTTAATTTCCTAGAAAATCTTATTAGTATGAACTATGAAGCACTTTAGCTCCGTGAGCATATTTTGTACACTCCTGCAATGCTCAAGACCTTTGGCACCTCACATGAGGTACATTTGAGGAAACTTTGATGCAAGGCTGATAACTGAGGATAAACAAACAATATCTCAGTGTCAGTTTATGGCTTTACGTGCAATAATTGAAGCAAGATTTATTTCTTCCTTTCTTGAGAATGGCTACGTAATAGGTCCCTTAGCCAGTTCAATTCTTTGTTGATCTTGATGATTTGCGTGCTCATCTGTAAGGAAAGTCGTATGATTTGAAATTTGTATGCCTAGGAAAACATAGATGAGGCTTCAGTGAACATGTTCTTATCTGGAAGATGGATAGTTCACATAGGGATCATGAGCACAAAAGACTAATTTGGATTTTGGACAAGATGCAAACTCAATGAAACCTAGAAAGCCAGTAGGTTTATATAATAACTGTAGTATACTGATGGGGGCAAGTAAACCTTTTTTAGCTCTAGATTTGTTAGCATAATTTATCCGAATGCGTGGACCACCATTGTTATTATGTGGGACAAATTGGTCTCTCTGTTGTTTCTCCTTGTGGTTAAAACTTCCCATGGGCCAGGGGCTTATTTCTTCCTGTGAGTTTATATACTATTCCATATCTAATTATTGCAGTAATGAATTCTACAATAATTGTTTTTCTTGTGTATTGATGTGCTATTCCTAACAGGCAAGAATAGCTCTTGAGAGGCGTAAATTTCTAAAAAATGCAAACATTGCTGTTCAAAGGCAAGCAACCTGGTCAAATTTAGCCCATGAAATGACAGCTGAATTCCGAAGTCTGTGTGCTGAAGAGGTACATTGTAACTTATATGAAGTCCATTCAGAGAGTTATGTGTTGCATCCTGTTTACATTTCTTATTATCTCCATCTGGAATTTTCAGGCCTATTTACAGCAGGAGTTGGAGAAGCTGCAGGATATGAGAAACAAAGCCAAACTTGAAGGGGAGCTGTGGGATGAACGTAACTCAAGCTTGTCTGGACAGAACTCTCATTTGGTGTCTAAGGCAACGCGTTTGTGGGAATCGATATTGGTTCGCAAAGGTGCATATATTGAAGTATCACTACCAGAATATGCCTCTCGATTGTCTTGACTAAATGAATCACAAACTTAAGATGAGTTTGCAGTAATTGACACAACAGGATAATAGAGTTATACTATATCATATCCATATGTGTTTCCAACATGCTATAATATATTAATATCCATATCACGCATGCACAGAAAATATTGGCCTATTTGTAGTAGATTAGAGTTATCGGGTAAGCTGGGTTATTGGGATTGTAGCATTTAAGCCTGATAAGTGACCTTATTAAACAGGGATAAGACTCTTCAAATTGCCACCCTCCTTCATATTTTGCTTATCTTAGACCAAAATATCTTCTTCCTCTTGACCAAGCCTCACTTCCTTTCTCTGTCTTGCCGGAGCTTGTGTGGTTGCTAGAGGAAGCAATGCAAGGGCATTGTGTTGTGGCGAGTCAACCACGCCAGACATTTCCCATGCCAGATGGAACCAAACGACGTGTTGCCATGCCACCGTTGCTGCATCCATCCATCCATGCATGCACAGGTTAAATGCATGGTCATTGCCACTTTAAGCAGCAGCTTGCAATACATGTCCTTTGCAAAAGATGAGCAACAACTAATACTATACTACTAGTGAGTACTAGTGCTTAATAACGCTCTACACATGATTGAATCATTCTACTTGAGATAGAGATAGAGAATTACATATTGGTCATTGAAGTCATGCATGACTGATTGGTGATGGATGTAGTTATAGTGGTGTACACGAGCATCCGCCTTTGCAAAGGAGTTAGGAGCAGGCTTCGCGCATGGCGTGGCCACATGTTTCTGTGGCTCATCGCTAGTGCCCTCCAAGTTGCGTTGTCTACCGTGCTGGTTGCTGTATCTCCAGCCTGGGTCAGCTTCACCGATGCTTTCTCCGGCAATTGTGTAAACTCCAACAAGGCAGGGGAGGGTGGTGTGTGCGACTTAGTCAGGAGGAAGAAGATGAGGGCATTTTGGTCCAATATTAGCGAAATATGAAGGGAGTCGCATTTTGAAGAGTCATTAGTGTTTGCATTGGCATTTTTCAAAGCCTAATGATTGCAGTGTCATTTTTCAAACCAATGAAGATTGCAATGGCATAATCCAATTATCCCTATTAAATACGCTCTGAAAGCTATTTTGGTAAACTTGTCTTGTAAGCCCTTGAATTTTTCTTATTCTTTATGACATCCCCAAATACCCCAGACCCCAGTTTCTTTTTGGGGAAAAGAGAAGCTCGGGTGGTACGAGGTTGATTTAGGTTTTTTTTGGGGGGGGGGGGTTTAAGCTGATCTAGATTAATATTATTTTGGTGATAAGCCTGAGCTTAAGCTACGCGAAACTGCTGTTCCTTGAAGACCTAGTAACATTTTCCATTGTAGGCAATATTCTTTGTTGTTGAAACAAAATAGGTTTTCTTATTTAGGTGTCTTCATTGCACTGCTTGCATATATGATGTTGTAAATCTTCATTTTTATGTCATCTTGACAAATAAGGATATTTCTTTCAATATATTGTTGGAGGTTACGGTGATACTTTTAATTCCAGATAATAATAGGTGGTATTCTTGCAGGACAACATGAGGTTTTAGCTTCTGGACCAATTGAAGATCTTATAGCACATCGTGAGCATAGGTGTGTTCCATTTTCTGTTGAACGTTACAGTTTAATCCTAATATCCGATGTTGTCATTATTTCACCTTTTTGCACAAAATACATTCTGTTAGGTACCGTATTTCTGGATCACAGTTGCTAGCAGCGATGGATTTGAGTTCAAGCGTTCCACATTCTGAGTTACTATCAGCTCAAGCTGGTGAAACGTCTCCAATTTTGGACAAACAGGAGCAGATATCTCCTCTATTCCAGGGAAAGGAAGAAGCCCTTTCAAGGTTAGATGATAGGAATGGCGCTCAACAAACTGTTGATGTAGCTGAAATTCTTCGCCGTTGGACTCATGCTTTACAGCGTATTCATAAACAGTCTCTTCATTTGGTAAGCTATTGTTTTATTTTCTTATTATTTTGATTTAGTTTCAGAGCATGATCAAACTATTTCTTAAAGCCTGCATTATAATAGTGTGCTTTTCTGAAATATTCATGTAAATTTCCATCTACATTGCTCTTGTGGAAGCGTTGGATGCAATGCCTTGGTGTTATGAAAAAGCTGATCCCTCAGCACAAGTTATAGCCCATGCAATACATTAGGCAAGCATTTGTTATTCAATGCCACTTGTATAAGTATTTTCATTAAGCATCACAAAATGGTATTAAGCTGAGCATATGTTCTGGCTGGGTAATAATTGTTGTCCATTCTAAAATGCTAGATATCCTGGTTGGGTAAGAAGTGCTGTCCGTTCTATTGGAAAGACTCCAGTAAAAAACATTGGTATTTTGCGTTAATACCTTTTCGTAATGTTGACAATGCTTTGTCCTGTTTTGAATCAGTTTGTCATTTAAATATGTTTTGACACCAATAGGAATTATCTCAAATGCTTTGTTCCTTTTCTGAATCAGTTCGACATTTGAATATATTTGACACCAATAGGAATTAGCTCAAAATTTCTAGAGAGGGTTCAACCTACCGTCTGCTACAAAGCATTACAGTATTAGTACACAACAATAAGCTATTAATCTGTGGAATTATAAGATACACGTGGCTTGTGAGGAGTACAGATACACAATATCATCTATGCAAAGATGGCCAATCTGCAATTTATCAAAGGCCGTGAGCCTCCACTCCTCCAGAATAACTGGAGTAAATAATGCTAATACTGGCAAATGGAACTGCTTTATCCACTAAGCTTTAGATTCTGCTGACCTCTGTTTAGTCCATTTTACATGCTGGCCATATTATACACTATCCGTTTCAGCATTCTAAAACTCCAAACTTCAGCATTAAGAATTCATGTATCCCAGTTTTTGGTGCTTGAAGGTCTATAACGTTTGCAAAATAGTATGTAACAATATTTAGTGCAAACTTTCTGCAACGTTCTTCCAATTTGTAATTGTTTCAGATTGTCACTCCTCACTTATGTTTTGTATGCCCTTTCTGCCCCGTCTGATTTATTTTCATGTTGGTTAGTGAAATGTAGTCTGTGTCTCACTTTTCCTTGCATGCTTAAACCATGATTTCTCTAATTGGTGCTGGTCAGTTCTGGGCACCAATACACCATACCGGGACAACAATACAACGTTTTCCCAAAATCATTGATAGTTGATATTTAGAGTCAATCACAACAAATACAAGTATATGGCTAAATGTTCAATAGACCATAAGACTATATAAACACGAAAATAAATGTTCCATGGACTGTAGACAATATAAAGAAATAAAGACATCTAATTCTCATTTCTTTTTTGGGCTGGGCCATATTGTGAAGCTATCACTACTTATCAGAAGTATCAGCATTTTTCCTTTTTAAAAAGATGAAAACAACCTGATACATTACTCGTATGTATCGGTGGTGTATTGGTGCCGTGTTGGTATCTGATATGTAACGGATACTGGTATGTGACTTCCTGACGTATCAGTGCATCATAGGTTCTGAACCAACGTACACTTCCATTAGCTGACTTGCAGCTGTCTACTAATTTTATAGGCCAAAGCAAATGATGGAGAGGGGCCAGAATTACTCCGGAGTGTGTCTGATGGTGAAACTAGTACTCATTCTGATTCATTAACTGCAACATTGGCTGAACATCGCCAACATTTAGTCAGTATACAGGTAATAACAACTTCCATGAGAAGCTAAGCTGGTTTCTCTATTGATATGTTGTAACCAGGGGACACAACCCTTGGGGTTTACCAGGAAGCACCTGGTTTTCAGATTTTACTGATGATGACTTTATCTGGCGTTTGACTGATTATTTGATTTTTTTGCCATTATCTCCTTTGTCTAGGGTCTAATTAATCAACTCAAGGAAGCTATTCCAGCAATGCAGCAGTCAATAGCAGAACTTTCAGAGGAAGTAAATAGTGTATCTAGTGATCCAGTGGATCAAATGAACTCCAGACTGTCCGTACAAAACGCAGGCTTTGGAAGACCAGAAGTAAGAACAAAAACTTATTAGCTTGGTTATGCTGTTTGATGTTGATTTACCCATGTTTTCTGTCTAACTTGTCCAATATGAAAAAAACATGTATATTTCCTATTCTAGTAGCATTTTTTATTTCGTACTGCCTCTTTATTCCTCGTGTTCATGCTAAAATATTTAGTTTTCTTCCCTCAAATTTTGAGGCTGTTCGATTTGTGTAACACCTCCATCCTGGTATAGGGCCTGTTCTTTTCAGCTTCTAAACACTGTTTTTCGGCTTTTCTATAGTAACTAACTTTTAAACGAAGCATCTTTTCAAGATAGGATCTACTAGTTAATTGTAGTACATACTGTACCAACTTCATTTATATCGGCAAAAACCGTACGTAAGTTTCTGTTACTCTGTAATTTCTCGCACGAACAGTTTAAAAGCCACAAGCCGTAGCTGAAAAAAACAGGCCCATAATTTGATTCTTGAGGATTGTGTTTGGTTGGTTGCTGAATGCTGTTGAATCTTCTAACCATGGTTATTAAGGCGGTGCGGTGAGGTGCGGTGACTCACCACCTTCACATAACAATATTGCCATATGACGTGCGGCATGGTGACACCATATGACGTGCAACATGGCAAGTATAACATAACCAACATAAGTCCACACTTCACAAGCATAGAGCCATAAGTCTTTAGAGGCTTGCATTTGGTTGGTGCAATGGGATGAACCCTTCCTAGTTCTGATTCATTCCATAAAGGGCAGGAATAAGTGCCGACTGTACCACAGGGTCATTCCACAAATTTTGTCAGATGACCCCAATTCCTTCCAGGATGGGGACTTATGCTACTATGCTAGCATAGGGGCATTCCTCAAACCTGATGGACCCTTGTTTTATCATAGGCAGTCACCACACAACACCTTTTGTGTGAAGTTAGCGCATTATTAAATCTCTATGTTATGGAGTCTTAGCATGGAAAACATTTGCTATATGGAGTATATATTTATTCTGATTCTTTCTAACTACTTTTAAGCAGGAAAGCAGCAGTGAAGTTTCAGAGATGACTTCTGAGCTATCTTCTACACACCTCGACAAGGCTGGGAGCAGTCCCGCTCTGAAGTTACCTCCTTTATTTAGTCTGACCCCAAGTTCTTCTGGAAAAGGAACACACACACACAAACGGAATGCGCTAGCACGTCAACCTAGCCAAGAAATGATGTCCGAAGAGAAAACACTTACCATCCCCTCAACCAAAGATCAAACAAATGGTTCTGTGCATGGTATTTCTATCTCGATACGTCGGCTAAATCATCTGTTTCTTTTTTATGTTCATTGTTTTTTTTGCTGATTACAAGCTGAAGTGCTTTGGATGAGTGGCGTTTTGTTTAATTATTTTCTGCTCTATATTGTTGTTTCAGAAAATGACGGTCATTTTGCTCATGACATCAGACGTTCTGTTCGTGAAGCTGCTTTATCAAAGCCATTGAGCAACACAGAGAGGCCACAGGACAGGAGTAGTGATGATGGTTCAGAGCACTTTTTCATTCCCCTATCGACAGGTGCTTCAAGGAAGGATATGGATGTTCTGGCGAATCGAAGAAAACAAAAATTAGGTTTATCGTCACCCCATATGAAGTTCCCCAAGAGCACAAGTGACCTTTACTATAATACTGACAGCCCAATACATACAAGTCCAGCTCTGTCAAGTAAACTGAATGGACATGACTATCCTAGCAGTGTGACAAACTTTCTTGACCCAGTCGGTGGTATGACACACCAGTCATTTATCACCGATGATGCTCTTGATCAAGTATTCTCCCCGCCACTGTTGCTGGAGTCTTCTTTGTTCCAGGATACATATGAGGACTTGCTTGGTATGTGTTCTCAAAGTCGACTCATCATGCTTAGGGCAGTAATTATGTGTATACTGTAACTAACGCATGCAACTTCGTAAGCTTTTTTGTTGTCTGAATTGATTAGTCCTCGTTAACTCTCCGATACTTTGATTCACAGAAGAGACGTTCAAGGATAAGCTTTGCTGCATCCTATTCTATTTTTAGTCACACTAACTGATATGCTGTCTGTTTTGCAGCACCATTATCAGAAACTGATGCAGCTTTAATGGAACATTAGGCTTCACATGTACACTACGTAGTATTTTGACCACTGCCTGAAGCTTCAGTGCTTGACCACAGCCCGGAGGTTCTTATGGCTGATGTTTGTCCGGTTGCCAGCACATTTGGGGTGAATTTCTTGCTGGTTGAATTGCTTGCCAGTTGCCTCCAGCTTGTGACAGGGATGCTTCTGCATCAGAAGTTGGGCTATTTGGTTTGGGGCGAGAAAAGCGGTGCCTAGAGGTGATTAGGTGTCTGTGTACCAACTGTAGTTTGCACAGTAAAAATGTCCGATCTTGTGTATTTAGCATACATCATCTGTATTTGTATTGTAATATTTATCCACTTATTCAAGTGCTTATTTTTGAAAGAGTAAATTGCACTTTGCACCAGTTAATTTGTATCGAGTTTCACTTTGCACCACCTTTTGCAAATACTGTCACATAACACCACCTGTTGGCCAAATTTGTTGCAGAAAACACCACTCCTGCTCTTTATCATATAAAGAAGTTGATTTTACAAGTTGGATCCTATAAAAACACTCTATTTAGTTAAGTAAAAAGTTGTTATTTTGATCTAGAATTGGGTGTCATCTCATATTTGTCTGTATTTATCTCTTCATGCTATGTCATAAACTCATAATGCAAGTTTTTCTCTCTCATCGCAGTTCCTAGAGGATAATGTGTTTTCGTGCTGTTTTATTGCTTTCAGCAAATTTGGTGGTATCATTGATGAGGATCACTCTATTGAGTCACTCAGAAAACATGCAAGGGTTGTCGAAGAATTCCCTGAAGATGTTTTTCCTGTGCTTTTTGCTAGTAGCCCGTCCGAGATAATGGTAAAGAGGTGGGGGTGGTATTTTCCGCAACAAGTTTGGCTGAAAGGTGGTATTATATGAAAGTATTTGCAAAAGGCGGAGCAAAGTGAAATTTGATATAATTTATCTGGTGCAAAGTATAATTTACTCTTTTTATGCCACGTGAGTTCTGCACTGTGCCAGTTGCGTTGTGCTGGAACGGGTTCCCAGCCCTCGATAATCGTTTTTTTTAACGAAAAGACCTCGATAATCTCATTTGTGGATTAGCAAAGCAGCAGGGCTTATCTTTGGAACTGTCAGGTTATTAGCATCTGGGTTGTGGAAATGCTTGTTAGCACCTGGGTTGTGGAGATGCTTGTTTTCATTTTTGGAGGAACTCTGCTGGGTAAAAATAGATGGGGTGAATTCCGCGAAGAAGCTGGGTTAGTTACAGTGTGCTCCTTGAAATCTTGGAATGTATATCTGTGAAGAGGTTCGTGTTGACAAATACTCTTGTAGAATTTGTTTGAAGAATGCAAACGTTTAGTGCAGCGAATGCAACATTGACTGATGTTAAGCACCTAAATGAGTACGATAGTAATTCTGTAAAACAAATGGCATTCCAGAATTTGTTTTCTCAACACTGTACACTGTACAGCTGTAGTTCTCTGAACCTTTTTTTCCTTTAGCGCAAGGTTGTAGCTTTCTCAACTCTTGCCCTATACTTTTTCATATAGGGTCTCAACTTCATTTCCATAAAGTGCCTACCGAAATAGGTCTTTCTCCACTCCTGTTGATTGTCTACTGAAGTAGATTTTTCTCTACCCACTCTCATGGGTCGCCTACATAAAATAGGCTCTAGAGAGCCATATAGGTCACCTTTTTGCAACATACATGCTCAACATACAATGCAATGATTATATCATTCATTAGTTAATTATCAGCATTAACTATTGGACACTATTTTAACTATAATCATCATCATTATTTAACTATAAGCATCATCATTTAAACATAAGCATCATTATCTTCATCATTTAATTATGTGAGCATTATAAGAAAACTAGTATAAACATGTGAATCATCATGGTAAGTATTTATTTAACATAAACAACAAGATTAAACCACTCATATATCATTTTATCATGCACTTGTCTTTTCTAGTTACGAGGAACGGGTTATTTCAAAGACGACAGCAACCCCATGCTACACTTTCTACAGTAAACATCCAATCTCAATAACAAGCTACAACAGTATAAGAACAACAATTCAACAACATCGCACCTATATGATTCCTAATTCAGTAACACCCCCTTTTTACCATGGTAGTCACCACTGCTGTTTTGGTACTAAAAATAGCATAACTTTTGACTCCTAAGCCCTAACATGGAAAACAATACCGGTTATGGGATCTACACAATTTTCTACAATTTTTTTAGTTGGTCACAATTCCTAATTAAATCATTTAACCCCTCTTTTAACCCAGAAGACACTTCTGGTAACTTACTAAACAACAGGCTTAATAATTTCATATATATATTAAATTACACACACAAATACAAGAAATCATAGCATTTTTGGAATCTACAGAAAATTATCTACCTCTTTCTAGCTATGCCTAAAATTCAATTTTGCTATCTACCACATTAATTTAACAGTTTCCCACAACTGCATGCAGCAACAAATGATTTCGGGCAGCGGCCTTCCCAAAGCCATAAATTATAATCTACACAACCAAAATTCATGTTCTTGCAATCTATGGAATCTCCAGATAAATATATACACTTTTCACGTTATACACAGGTTATGAATAATAACTTACAGCCCCTACCTTCTCTTTACTTGGCCAGCACCCTCTTCCAGCTGCTGCTGCTTAACTTTCTTCCCTCTGGTTGTTAGGAATAGTCCCACATGGATTGTGGGAGAGGAGCAAGCACAACTTATAAGTGTGAGGGAGCCCCCACCCATATGACTAGTCTTTTGGGGGGAGAAGGCCCAATACCACTTATAAGGTTGTTGCTTCGTTGCTCCGTGGGCTTAGTAGTGTTCAGCCCATTTAGACCTGTGGCCCAGTTGTAACATTTGGTATCAGAGCGAGGTGCGAGGAGAAGCTCCCTAGCGATGACTCGCTGATCGGCGTGATGGTGTGCATAGCGGCGCGTGTCAGGTGGAGGTGCATAGGTGCTGGCGACGAGTTGACTGCAGCACCGTGCACTCAAAAGCACGGCGACGAAGGTTCGTGCAGCCATGGCGAGGTCAGGGTGGTGTGCCATAATCGCACGTGACATGCACACTGGGGGTGACGACGTGATCGCTGTGGTGTGGCGACGACGAGCAGCATAGGTGGGCTGCAAGGCGGGAGCGGCGTCGACGGAAAACGACGTTCTTCCACCATCAGCAGTGTTTTGGTGCATTTAGTTGAGTCCATGTACAAGTATTAGTGCACGATTGCATTTTTGAGTTGTTTGTGTATTTGGCACAGTAGGTATGTTGCATGTGTCATTTATTTGGTCGTGCACGTAGGAGGTGTGTTACACACGTGCGCATAGTCATGTCATGCTCGTGCACGTAGATGTGTCAGTGCATGATGTAATGTGTGTGTGAGTCCTTGTAGTTGTGTCCAAGTTCTCATGTGTGTATGCTCTAATGAGAGTCTCCGTCGCCGTCAAGTTGCGTCATCGGCGAAAGACAATTGGAGCTGAGGAAGAAGTCAAAGTCGTCGGTAAGGTGTGTCACTGGCAGCATTGTCAACAAGAAGAAGGCAAAACTCCTTAGAGATGCGTTAGGAAATCGAACTTCATCTTGTGAGGTTTAGCAAATCAAGATTAGGGGGAGATTGTTGGAAATTAATCTTGATTTGGTATTTGCTTTGAGTAAGTGCTTGCAGTTTCTAGTTAGTTAGTGATTGTAGTTTCTAGTGAGTTAGTGCTTGCAGTTTTTGGTCTTTAGTGTTTGCAGTTTTTTGGTCATTAGTACTTCAGTTTTTGTTCTTGTATTTGCTATAAAAGGAGAAGAAGTAAACCAGAAAATGCTGCCAAGTTCTGCAGCGCCAAATCCTATGTGAGTTCATCATGTTCTTGTGTTGTATTCCTTAGGCGTTAGAAAGAGTTTGGCCAACACTGGTCAGCACCCGGTGGCGCGATCGACACACAATGGTCAGCTGCGGTGTTGGCTGGTAGTGCTAGGCAGAGGTGCTGGCTAGGCAGCGCTAGGCAATAGGTGGTGCAACTGGGAGGTGACAGCTTGTAAAGGAAGTAATGCTAGGGAGGGCTATGACTAGGAGTGGTACGCCAGGGAGCAGGAACACCTGGGAGGAGCAGGAGGGGCGGCAGCTAGGAGATGGATGTGACTTAGATTTAGTTTTTGAGTCCAACTCCCCCCCACACACACAATCCCCTTTTATCACAGAACAACCTAGATTAGGTCTGTAATCTCCTCCGATTGAATCGGTACAGAACAACTTCCTTTCCTAAAAATCCAAATATCATGTTTTCATGTATCCCCTTTTCTCTAATATATATAGGTCCTCAAAAAGGTAAATTTTAGAATATTACATGGATGGCTATTGATTTGAATTGATTAAGTCAATAAAATTTGGATGAGTACTATTTGCTTATTAAAGTTATAAGGAGTATGGACTTAATTTTGTGGACACTAGTAATCTCTAAGAGTAAGCAAATTTGGATTTGTACGACCTATGATCATTGAAGCGTTGAATTCAGTGGAATAATCTAATAAGGATAAAGTGCTAAAGTGGAAGGTTTAGGACTATATTTGATGTAAGGATTCACCTTGGATGAATGTTCTCTTTGAGGATTTGATTTGCTTAGGTTAGAGATAATCTGGGAAGAGATTTAATTTCATGGGAAAATGTAAAATGGTAAAATGGTGTACTAGTAAGTATTAGGTAATTAGAGTGAAGATCATGTGAGTGAGGAGGGATTAATGTCGAGTTGCATCATAAAGGCATGAAATTTTATTTTGGGTGGAATAGTATGATTAAAGAGAAGATGCCACATGAGAAACGACTATAGAGTTGATTGGATTACTCATGTTCATTGGGACAATAAATATCAATGAGAGCCATGATTAATCACTACAGGTAAATGATTTCTATGTTTTACTTGATGGAGCTGTAAGTGACAAAGTAGAGAATTCTAAGTAATGACATTAGATTTTAGTGGAGGATTATTAGATTGAGAGAGTGAAATAAGTGGTGGATTGCACGAATAACCACACTTGAGGCTCAAAATGCTGGGGATCCTATGATTTAAAGCCGTGGTGAAATATTGTGCTTACTTGTGGATATACGAAACAAGGATCAGATTGAGATACATGATGGGAGTTGATAAATAAACATCATCTAAGGATTAAATATTGGATTTGATTGTGATTGATACGTAAGTGCAAGTCTAGTTAATCATTGAGAATAGGGCCTAAAGGGTGATCTCTAAGTTGGATTCAATATGGATGGAGTATGGAGGTTTAAATGAATTAAGTTTGGATGTGCCAAATGAATGTAAGAATGAGTGGTATAAGTAGGTGAGTGATGGGAGAAAAAGGGGCATGGAGTAACATAATGGATTGAAATAGTTAAGTGCAAAGGATCTTATGAAGAGTCTTAGCAAATTAGATGATGCCAATAATATAATCATGTGTTATAAATGGGTAATGGAAAATGACATATTAGTGATACATGTTGATTATGGAAATAGATTAGAGGAATAGGATCTTGGTACATTCAACTCTTTGAGGATTCAATAAGGTGATACTCCTTAAGGAACTATTTGTATCAAGAAAAATAAGATCGAATTCATTGTATAAAGACTAAGTGGGGCATCTGGATTTTAGATAAAGACGAACTTAAATGAGTTACAAAGGACACCGAGTTAATATTGGTGGATAGACAATCTAGATAATTACCAATGAATAAATGACTTGGATGTTCCGCCATGATTAATGAGTATACTATTGGAGTTGATTAGACTATAGAGCCCTTAAGGATTAATTGACTAATGAGATATGGAAGAACATTAGATATAAGAGAAACTGATAGTACTGATGGGAAGTTTGGAAGTTAGAAAATATTGAATCATCACCATGCCAACTCCCTCTGAGATTTAGATTAGTATAAATTTGATGGAAGGTGGAATTAAGTTATAAATAATCAACCTTATATTTCTAATTGGTGGATTATAGGTGAAGGAATGTGAATTTTCCTACTGGCAACACAAGGGTTATTTTGTAGAAATCCTAAGATAGAAGCCATAAAATAAGTAAAATGGAATGGATGGATGATATGGTTGTTTGGAGATTCCAATGTCGAACATGCCATCAAATAATGGAATGTTGAGGTGCCGATGGGATTGCAAGTGGTGCAAAAGTAATATTATGAGAAAACTGTAATTTAGGTGTGGGCACTTAAGGAAAACAAATTGACAACCATTAGAGTGTAGTTGTGGATTGTTATGGACAAATTGTGACTATGGTATGTAATGGGTTCCTAGTGGTGAGTGGATTTTGAGATTCAAAGCAATAGAATTTATAAGCACTTGTTGATTAGTGGAGATTATATATAAGGAGATATATGCAGTGACTGAGCTTTTACACTTGCGAGATATAAGGTTAAACCCATATGGTTTTGATGATTTATATGCAAATTGTGGGAAGGATATAAAGTGTTATTACTAAAGCGATGAGATCAATAGGTGATGGAGTAATGTGTTGACATGCCCTTCTAGGAAACTTAACCAAGTTGATATTGCCAAACCAAATATAGTAAAATGATGGTTGAAATTGATTATAGAATTAGAAGGATCTCGAAATAATACCGAGTGATTTCTAGGAACATTAGGAGGATTGTAAACAAAGCAGGATTTTAGATTCACCTTCTCTGGAAAAATTGGATAATGATAAGGTGACTAAGTCTCCCTATATTCTTATCTATTCGGATCTCAGGGACAATATTTTCTTTAAAGGAGGTAGGTCTATAACAACCCAAAATTTCTAAAAGCTATTCAATTAATTTCAAAATCATCATTTATGCTTTTTCATATATTTCCAAAATTTTTTGCTTTTAAGAAGAATATTTTTCTTAATTTCCAGCTGATAAAAAAAATTTATGTAATTAATTAAAACATGGGAAAGACCTGCTAATAATTTATTTAAGTTCTAAATAATCTAAAGTACCTCTAAATTGTTTTTCATAATTGTTAGTGTTCGTTTACTAATTTAAAAATTCAAACTTGATTTTTTGGAATTAATCAAATCTAAAAATAATTTAAATTCTGAAATCCTTCTAGGCCCAATTCTCCCATCCTTATCTCGGCCCATTTTTGGCCTGTGTGTTGACCTTTGGCCCAAGCCGCTTTCTTCCTCTTTTCTTTCCGTTTTTTCTCGCGCGAAAGCATATTTCTAGATTTATGCCTTCTCTATTGCCTCATCTCCACTCTCGCTGACCGGTGGGCCCATGTCGTACTTGCTAGTGATTGTCTTCATCCTCGTGCCAGCTTCCTCTGCTAGCATGGTCACATATGCACCTGCACGAAGACACACTCTGCGTTGCTGCCCTCTCCCCTCTCCTACTGTGCATTGGGCCAGGACCCATGCCACAGAGCTCGGTCTCCACCTCTCTGCCCCAGACTCACATCTCGTGCCTATTCACTGTTTGCCATGCGTAGCCAACATCGTCGCCCACACCCGCTCACTGTTCTGATCGAGTTGCCCATAGTTTTGAACGTCTGGTGCAACTGTCACCTCTGCCTCACCCCATCCCGTCGCTAGAGGCACCATCAAGCCATTTTGTCCCATTCAGGCGGATATGGAGAGCGTGCCCTCGGATTCTCACTACACCCATGAGAAGTTCCCTCTGTCTCATGCTTTTCTCCACTAAACCAGTTTCAAATGCTTATAACTTTTGCATCTCAACTCCAAATTGAGTGAAACTTATTTCTAATTTTTTTTGTAAAATCATGAAATTTCATAACATCTAAAATATTTGAATTTTATATCTATTTGAATTTATTTGGTGCTTATTTGTGTATCGTGGCCTTTTCCTGTTAGATTCTGATGTGCCAAAAATGTTGCGAGGTTGATGCAGAGCCTGAACCATTGTTCAATGAGAAGGCAAGCACTTCCTTTGATCATGTTGATCTCATATTTTCTCTGTTATGTATGTTGTGTTCAAAACTATTATGCATGCATATAATTTCAGTAAAATTGCTATGTTGGTAAGGTTGATAGTTATATCCAATTGTTGCACTCACCCTACCTTATTAAAATTGATATCCTCACTGTTGTCACATTAGAAATACTATCCACTATTGGAGGAAGTCTACCTGGCTCATGTGACACAGGAAGATGTCATTGGTGGTGATGCCGATGAAGTTGCGCGGTCCAGCCAAAGTGCACTGTATTCTTTGAACCAAGAAGGGGTTGGTGGTATCAATTGGTCGAAGTTGAAATTGAAGACCCTCCTATGGCCGAGATGTAGAAACCCATAGGGATTGCAAATGAAGGTGAGCTAATCGAAGACTTTATGGAATGGATGGAGCTCGAAAATTGTGACTATGAGGCATTGTCAGGTGATAAAGCTTTTGATGATGAGCAAGGTAGACGTGATCAGCTTGTCCTGTCGGAGTGGAACGCATACCAATTTGACAAGCTAGTAGTGAGTGCAGGTAAGAGGATGGCATGGGAGTGCCCACAGAATAAGGTCAAGCAAAGAGCATTCTACAAAAGTAGGGGGTGCAGGAAGCAGTCAAGTTGTGGGCAGTGTCATTGAGGAGGACGTTCAGGGTTGTGAAGTCCAGTCCATGCATGTATGACGTGAAGTGTGAGATAGAGGGATGCCCTTGGCGAATCCATGAGTACCAGCCTGTACAGGACACCCATTAGAAGTGCTCCATAGTTGTTCTGAGCACTTGCGTGGCGACAGAGTCTATGCAATCCCATAGAAACATATCCTTAGGATTTGTTGCAAATGTCATATATGGAGAGATTGTTGACAACTTAGATTTTGAGCTACGTTCCATTATTCATGCAGTGGAGCAGAGGTTCTAATACACAATATGCTATGATAAGGCTTGGCAGGTAAAGCAGAAGGCACTTGAAGCAAAGTTTGATACATTCAAAGACTCATCCTACAACCTGCTTGGTTTACTCCAACTCATACAACAAAGAAATCCTAGAACTGATGTTGATATTGTGGAACAGTCCTCAAAGAGGTTTGCTAGGAAGATGATACTTAAGCGAGTATTTTTTTGCTTTTGGTGCGTGCATCAATGTATTCAAACACTATCATCTATTGCTCTACGTAGATGGCACCTTCTTGACTGGGAATTACAAGGGCCAGATATTGACTACAATCATAGTGGATGGCAACAACAAGGTCCTTCCTATGGTATTTGCATTTGTCGAGAGTGAGAACATCAACAATTAGTTGTGGTTTGTCAGGAATGTGGAAGCTAGTGTCGTGGGCAACCGCTCACGAGCTGCATCATACATGATCCACATGGCTTATTGAAGGTAATTATGTTGCTGCAGCAAGGGGTAAACGAGCCGTACCCATGACCGGATTTACAGAGTAGGTGGTGCAAGAGGCACATGTTATTTAGGAAGGACCTGATGAACCTTTTCAAGAGGGTTTATGATCAGAACTAGTAGAGAAAGTTTGATGCATTATGGAAGGTACTGGACAACCTAGCGATGAAGCACACGAGAGAGGCAGAGAAGCCTGTAGTAGGCACCTAAGAGGTCCTTGTTGACCTTGTTAAGTTACTCATATAACCTACAGAATTGGTTAGGAGAAATGCATGGTAGATGAAATGATTCTTGTTGTGGTTACAGACCAAACAGAGAGAAAGAGTATGGTAGTGGAGAGTTAGGTGAGCAATGGCTTAGGGTTTTCCCCATGGCCTGTGTTGTATATATATATATATATCCATATGGGGAGTGCTTTTACAATTATACCCTTACACCCGAATGTTCACCTCAGGGGCACTCATGTCATTACACATGTCCCATTTTGGGCCTTACATTCCTCCAACAGGCCTGCTGGGCTTAGGTGGGGACCACCCCTACAACAGGAGCCTCTCATGGTGAAGGGCTTCACGGGCCGAAGCCATGTTGTCGAGCCCTTTGGCCCCCTCCGTCCCTGCGGCCTGTGAGCCTTGTCATCGCTTGGCGGAGCCTTATTGTCTAGCGTAGTGCTCACCCTGCTGCGAGGACGCGGCGCTGGGCGAGCTTGCGAAGACTTCGTTGTTCCCCGGGCCCTGCAGTAGTGGGGTCGAGGTTGCTGTCCGGACCGAAGGTCGAAGTCAAATCCGGCATCGAGATCGGGGGCCGACGCCGATGTAGGAGTCGGAGTCGAAGTCCAGGTCGGAATCAGGGTCAAGGCCACCTCCGGTTTGGAGGGGTCAATGGTTGCCCGGGCTGCCCTCAGCCGCGGGCTTTTTGGGCTGCGAAGGCGGGGTCGGAGCGGAGACAGGCCTCGCGCCTATGGCTTGTCGCGGGCGCGGAGTGGGTACAACCCCGCAGTCCGGTGGTGCGTGTTTAATGGCTCCTGGAATCGCGCCGACCCTTGGGATGGCAGGAGCAGGGTGCTGCAGCCGTATGTGCTTTCCTACTCGGGGTGCACACGCGGCAGACCATGATTGGCATGTCGTGGGTTGTCAGCGTTCGCACGACCGCAGCCGTTCGCCCCCTTCCCTAGAAGGGCGGGACATGTGGCGGGATGCCATGGGCGCGTCGTGCGCCGTCTGCCCACCTACCCGCGCGCGCCCCCAGTTGCAAGCGGTTGCCATGGGAGCCTTACTGCTTGATGTAGTATTTGCCCTGTCGCGAAGGTATGGCGCCGGGCGGGTCAACGAAGACTTCGTCGTCCACTGGGCCCCGCCGTAGTAGGATTGAGCTTGAATCGGAGGTGTTGGCGGAGTCGCATGCGTCGGATTAGAGGTGTCGGCGGAGCCGGATGCGTCGGCCGAGGTTGTCGGAGCGGGCCCCTAAGCCGACGCGCGAGCGCCAAGTGACCACGGACTCCGGCGTCGCGTGCCCCTGATGATAAGTGGCTGCCGGCTTACCTGGCGAGGCCTGGTTGGCGCGGCGCGGGATTTGGGGCATCGTGGCCGTACCGTGTTGCGACGTTCCTTCTTCTGGCGGTCCACGTGGCGAAACATGCTTGGCGCGGCGCCGGGCTTGAAGCATCGTGGCCGTACGACGCTGTGACGCTCCTCCACCAGTTGGAGTTTCCTCTCGCCGGTTAGGCTCCTGCCGGTTGGACTTGTGCCGATTGAGCTCCCCCCTAATCGGGTATATATATATCCAACTGGTGCTGCATTGTACAGACAGATGGATGGCCCTTGCCCGCGCATCGCGCTTTCGGGGTTGTTGTGGCTCCGTGGTTCGGTAGTGCGCTTTAATGGTTCCTGGAATCGCGTCGACCTCTGGGGTGGCAGGAGTAGGCAGCTGCAGCCGGACGTGCTTTTCCACCCGAGGTGTACACACGGTGGGCCACGATTGGCGCGTCGCGGGCTATGAACGGTCACACGACCACGGTCGTTCGCCCCTTCCCGAGAAGGCTGGGACGCGCGGCGGGATGCCGTGGGCGCGCCGTGTGCCGTTTGCCCAGCTACCGGCACGCGTTCCCTGTTGCCAGGGGCTGCGCGCCCCGCTTGTGTGCAGCTTTTCCCGCTTGAGAGGGATATCGGAGCTTGTCGCGAGGGAGCACTTGTGCTTCGTGATCGTGAGGATGCGGGGGTTGGCCCTTCAATTGCGGGGGCCGGAGGGTTGTGCGGACCTCAGAGGCGCGGTGTACTCCGACTCGTCGTAGCATCCCAGGGAGATGGCCCTTCGTGGAGACCAAGCCAAAGCTGAAGACGGGGCCTTGCTGCTGGGGCGGTGAGCCCATCGAAATGGTTGCAGTTGATTGGTCTCGAGAGTTGCGCCGACACGCGCCGAGAGCTGCACCATGTCACGTGACCCACATTTACTCCTGGTGGGGGCCGACACGCGGCGGGACGCTATTGGTGCGTCGTGCGCTGACAGGTCTCTGTACGATCGCAGTTACGCCCAACTCCCGTGGGCGGTCGCGACTCTTCGGCTTCGGGCGTGGGGAGGCGAGCGTTTCGTTGTCTGTCGGTTACGCTCACCAGTGGTGCGGGAGGCGAGGGGTCTTTAAATACCCCCGTGGTAACAGGCCTGCGCCTGCTCCGCATGCTTTTTGATCGTTCGTGTTGTTTCTTGCTTCGCTTTGCTTTTCTCGCCACCGCGCTTCCCTTCCACCGCCGTCTAGCTTCCGGATAATGATGGCGCGCGGCGATGAGCGTGCTCCCACGGCGCGCGGCGGTTCCGCCATCCGCCGGCGGCCCTCGCCGCTTGAAGTGGAGTACACACTCGAGGGGCGCGACCCGGCGGCGGCGGACAAGTGGTGGGTGGCGACGGAGAGGAAGGAGGGCCCATACTCTAGCGTCTTGGGTGCGACGCTCGTGACGGAGGAGACGATTCGTACGCTGCTGCGGGAGGGGAAGCTGTCGGACCGCCAGGCGGTACGGCTACCCGCCGAAGATGAGGTAGAGTCGCGGCCTGGGGAGTCGGAGGCGATCATTTTTGTCGCGTACTTTGAAGCCGGGCTTCGCATCCCGGCTGCGATGATCGTTGGCGACGTGCTGCGGACCTTCAGAATGGAGCTAGCGCAACTGACTCCGAATGCGCTGGCTCGCCTCGCCGTGTACAGCTGGGCCTTGCGCTCGGAGGCATGTTGGCCCAGCGCGTCGATGTTCGCCTATCTGCACGACGCCCGGTGCCAACCGAAGGAGCGGAAGGATGGGACGCGGTCGAACTTCGGCAGCGTCAACTTTATCCTACGGTCGTCGTGCGGGAAGCTCTTCCCCGCGAACTCAACCCGGGCGAAGTGGGAGTCTAGCTGGACAAAACGGTGGTTCTACCACCGCGTGGAAAGCGGCAGCGGCCTCGAGCGCACGGGCCAGCCAATGGCGTTCAACACCATGCCTAGCATCGCGCTGAACCCCGAGGATAGGCGAAGAGCGTGAAGACTTGTGGGGATCTCCGCCCGCTTTAACATGCGCGATCTCGCCGAGGAGTACATTATGTACGGCGTGGCGCCACTTGGCCATGAGTGGCGCCTTGCTGCTGGAAAACTCCGGGATGACAACGTCCGTCCGTCTGTTTGCTCGCTACCAGCGCCCTCCGGCCTTCGTAAGCTTTGATCGTGTGCTCCTTTCCATTTATGGTCACTGCGCCGCGCTTAATCGTGTTGCCTGTGTCACCTAGGCATGTGCCTGAAGGACGCGGAACGCGCGGCCGTCATGTTCCTTGGGCCATATACGGCCCGGGAGCACGAGCAGCATACAGCTGCGGTCGCGGAGGTGGGGCTAGGGTAAATAAACCGCGCTTGCGAGGCCCTGGGCATCCGCGTGGCGGAACGCGCCTCACCGGTCCCAAGCCAGTCGCGACGTCAAGATGACGGTACCCAAGGAAAAAGGGCACCGTCTCACGGGAAGAGTCGGGCTATCGCGGCCTCGACCTACACGACGGCTGCCGTTGCCGCTGCCCCCTTCGATGTAGCGGGCATTGAGTCCGATTCGGCGAAGTACGCGCGACTCAGACCTGGAGACATGTGCGGCCGACGAGGACGGAGGGTCTCCGAGCAGGGCTAGGGATCAGGAGTGTGCCCTGGACGACTGGGAGGGGGAAGTCCCGCTGCTCGCAGCGGCCGCCAAAGTGGAGCCATCATCTGCTGGTGGCCCTGGAGCGACGTCGCCGCCTGCGGTGGGGACAGTGTCAGAGCTGCCCCTCTCGGAGGCCGATGGAACGAGGTCTCTGCCCCCAATGGCGGCCGAGACGGAGGTGCCCTCCGCGGAGGTCACTAGGGTAGGACCCCCGCTCACGAGCACTACTGCCATGGAGCCTTCTACGGCGGCCACCGAGGCGGGACCTTCACTTTCTCCTCCCAGGGCAAAGCGGCCACGCCTACGATCTCCTCTCCATCAGACTTCAAGGGGGTTTGCCGTGGCGACTCGCATTGGGGGCCTGTGGGACTCCGACTCTGACGCGGAAGCCCCCATACGCAGCGTCCCTTCGGCCCCTACGCAGGCTGTAGCGGCCGGGGGGTGGGGGCTGCCGGCGTTAGGCCTTGACACGGAGACTCCCCGTCCGCCGCCAGCCATCGAAGGTATGCTGCCTTACCATACTTTGTCGTAGCTTTGCTTGTTCTCCTAGGCTTGAGTGGTACGCCTTCTTGCAGCGGAACTCATCCCTAAGGGCGGGCGATTCCTGTCCGACGCTGCCGAGGCTGCCCGTTCGAACCCCGCTCTCGCGACCCTAGCGGATTTCATCCCTCCTCCGGAGGCATTGGGGGCATGGCGCGGGATCGTGGCTGACGCGGCCGCCAGATTTGATCAGAGTCGCTGTTAGCCTATGGGGCGGGGCACCTTGGATACGCCCTAGAGGTATCTGGAGTGAGGGTGAGTGTCTGACCTTGTAACGATACCCGGTCACATAGCCGCTCGCTGACTTGTTTGTAGTGCAGACTCTTGTCTTGGCCCAGACGCTGCAAGCGGCTCACGCCCGCGAGAAGGGGGCGCTAGAGAACCGGTTGCGGGCCGCCGAGGAGGCCCTACACGTAGCCAGGGGGACGCACTCCGCCATGGACGATCGCATTCGCCACTTAGAAGGCGAGTGCGCGGAGGCGAGGTCGGGTGCGGAGGCGCTCGTGGCGGCGGCGCAGTCATCAGCCAGAGAGGCGGCGCGAAGAGAGGTTGCGGAAGAGCGGGATGACTTGCTCCAGCAAATTGCTGCGCTGGAGAAGGAGAAGGGCGAGCTTGCCGCATCCCTAGCGGAGCGGGACCGGACCCTGGGCGAGGCTTCGGTGGCCGCGTGGGACGCCATGCTGGCCCTGGAGGTCACCCTTGAAGGTCTCATTGCCGAAATACCACCCCGCTCCTTCGGTTCCGAGGACCTGTCGCGGACGCTTCGGCGGATCGGGGATGCGGCCAACATTGCCCGCGGCTCCGCGACGACCTTCAGTGACCACTGCTCCTACGTGACCTCATGCCTGATATGCGCGCTCCTGCGACACCGGGGTTGCCAGCACATCAGCGAGCTAGCTGATCCTCGTTTGGAGTTGCCGACCGAGGCCGGGGTGATGTCCGATGCCGTGCGCACTGTTCGCCGCCCCGTGCGATTTTTTCATGATAAGATCTGGGAGTACATCGGGGAGGCTGCGGCGAGGGTGGAGTTGCGGAACAGCTTGTACAACGAGGGGAACCTCGGCTGGTGGCTGGATGAAGTCCTAGGCCGCGACGAGGGCGGCCCCACGAATTCTGGGGGCGACGCCAACCCTCAGGTGTGACGGCATGGTCTCCGCGCGTTGGTGTGCGTTGTAAGACAGGCCCGTCGTCTCATGAATAAAGTGCTAGTTGCCTTGCCAGTGCTGACTTGTGTGCCCGCATGTCTCGAACAGCTACTTGACCCGGGCCGGCTACTAGTTTCTGACCGTGTATTCCGACGACGTCTCCGACGGTGGCAGAGGGCCGAGGAGTCGCTGGACTTCTGGGCAAGCCGGGCTTCTTCGCGTGAAGCTTTACCGCGAGCGCGCGTTAAGGAGGAGCCGACCGAGTAGCGAACTCGAGCCCCCAAGGCTATTTGTGGATGTGTGTTGTGTGGCTTTGTAAACATCTATCGATGAATATAACAGGGGGAAAGGGGTTTAGCTAAAAAGATCTCGCCCGTCTTCATCGTTACTTGCGACGTCGAGGTGTACGCGCGAGCACTCCGTCCCCTACCCCTCGAAGTGGTGGCGGCGGAGTCGGCGCCTTAGTCGAGGTAGATGTGCGAGCACTCCGTCCCCTACCCTTCGAAGCGGTGGCAGCGGAGCTGACGCCTTAGTCGAGGTAGACGCGCGAGCGCTCCGTCCCCTACCCTTCGAAGTGGTGGCAGCGGAGCTGGCACCTTAGTGGAGGTAGACGCGTGAGCGGTCCGTCCCCTACCCTTCGAAGTGGTGGCAGCGGAGCTGGCGCCTTAGTCGAGGTAGACGCACGAGCGCTCCGTCCCCTACCCTTCGAAGTGGTGGCAGCAGAGCTAGCGCCTTAGTCGAGGTAGACGCGCGAGCGCTCCGTCCCCTACCCTTCGAAGTGGTGGCAACAGAGCTGGCGCCTTAGTCGAGGTAGACGTGCGTGCGCTCCATCCCCTACCCTTCGAAGTGGTGACAGCGGAGGACGGAGCTGGCGCCTTAGTCGAGGTAGACGCGCGAGCGCTCCGTCCCCTACCCTTCGAAGTGGTGGCAGCAGAGGATGGAGCTGGCGCCTTAGTCTAGGTAGACACGCTAGCGCTCTGTCCCCTACCCTTCGAAGTGGTGGCAGCTTAGTCGACGTAGACGCGCGAGCGCTCCATCCCCTACCCTTCGAAGTGGTGGCAGCGGAGCTGGCGCTTTAGTCGAGGTAGACGTGCGAGCGCTCCGTCCCCTACCCTTCGAAGTGGTGGCAACGGAGCTGGCGCCTTAGTCGAGGTAGACGCGCGAGCGCTCCGTCCCTTACCCTTCGAAGTGGTGGCAGTGGAGGACGGAGCTGGAGCCTTAGTCGAGCTAGACGCACGAGCGCTCCGTCCCCTACCCTTCGAAGTGGTGGCAGCGGAGCTGGCGCCTTAGTCGAGGTAGACGCGCTAGCGCTCCGTCCCCTACCCTTCGAAGTGGTGGCAGCGGAGCTAGCGCCTTAGTCGAGGTAGACGCGCGAGCGCTCCGTCCCCTACCCTTCGAAGTGGTGGCAACGGAGCTGCACCTTAGTCGAGGTAGACGCGTGAGCGCTTCGTCTGATGCTAACGCTATAGGATGCCTGCAGAGGCGAGCCTCCGCTGCCCCTGATGCGAACGCTGCAGGATGTGCACGAAGGCCAGCCTCTAGCGCGCCTTACGGAGACTCACGGTGTGCGGACGCATCGTCCACACGTCGTTGCGTACCCCATGTAGTGCGTGGGACTATCGACCACGTCTTATTTATACTCCAGAGAGTACGCGTAGGGATAACGCCTATGCGTGCGCGGGGGGCATTCGCGTCTTGTTTATACTTAGTAGAGTGCGCAGGAACAACATCCGTGACTTATTTATACTCCGTGGAGTGCGTGCGGAGGCGGACCTCGGCGCTACGTCTTATTTAGAGTCCGTAGACTGCGCGCGGAGGCAAGCCTCCACGCGTTGCGGGCGGTGAAGTTGCGTGCGGAGGCGGACCTCAACGCTACGTCTTGTTTATACTCTATGGAGTGCATGCGGAGGCGGACCTCGGTGCTACGTCTTATTTAGAGTCCGTAGACTGCGCGGAGGTAAGCGTCCACGCGTTGCGGGCGGTGAAATTGCGTGTGGAGGCGGACCTCAACGCTACGTCTTATTTAGAGTCCGTACACTGCGCACGGAGGCATCCCCCACGCGTTTTTGTTTATACTCATGCCCGTGTTTTTCACGGAGAGTGCGTGCGCGAACGCGTGTCTTTGTTTATACTCATACCTGTGTTTTTCACAAAGAGTGCGCGCGCGAACGCGTGTCTTTGTTTATACTCATACCCGTGTGTCGACGGAAACGGTCGCTGCTGTCGTTGCCCATTGACGGGGCAGGCCACTCCGGGAGCTTCGACTGCTGGGGCGACTCACATGAGGGGCCAACGAAATGCTCTCTGGGGCCGCCTAGGATCTTCGCACTTGCACACTTGGCCTAGGTGTTCTGTCGAGCTTCGTGGCACGGACCCCTGGTGCCGAGCCCTATGTGCCGAGCCATATCTTGGTCACCGTGGACGGTGATGATGGCCTGCGGTCCGGGGAGCTTCATGCACAGGAAGCCATGGTGTGGGACTGCCCCGAGAGAGTTTAAGATTGGCCGTCCCAATATAGCGTTGTAGGGGTACGAGATGTCGACGACGTCGAAGGTGGCGTCCCCACTCCTCACATTGCTGTCTTGGCCGAAGGAGACTTGGAGGCATATTTGGCCCAGCGCCCGCAGGGGCTGACCTCCGAAGCCCTGTAGCGGGATTCCGGAGGGGCTCAACCGACTTTGGGGGATCCCCATCTGATCGAAGGCCGCTGCGAACAAGATGTTTGCGGAGCTCCCCCCATCGACCAGGACACGTCTGACGTCACATCCCGCGATGGCGACCTGGACGACCAAGGGATCTTGGTGGGGGAATTCCACGCCTTCGGCGTCTACGGGCGAGAAGGTGATTTCGTATTGCGGCCACTCCGGCGGTGCCTGCGCTGGGTACGCCGTGATGTGGTGCAGCCTCCTCGCATAGGCCTTCCGCTGCCGTGCCGAGGCGAACTCCAACGAGGAGCCCCCGGAGATGATGTTTATGACCCTGCGCTGGGCCCCCTCCAGGGCTTGAAGTTGCAGGAGGCCATCTCGGCGTTGCTGTACATGGGCCTGAATTCGCATGGTTCTAGGGTTGCGTTCCTTGATCCTGGGGATGTTGGACATGCAGACGCGCCTCAGGATTTCCTTCTCTTGCGACGTTCTGTCGGAGCACTGCAATGGTGGTGCACGTGCGCGTGTCGTGGCTGCCCCGACCGTGGACTTTGCACCACTTCCCTTGGTGTTGGTCGTTGTACTCCTCGCGGGTTCTATCGTCGCGGCCCCGCCCACGCCCCCGTCCTCGGCCACGGCGCCCTCTGCCGCCACGACCGGTGGGGGCGCTATCCTCGGAGCCACCCTCGATGTCGAAGACATAGCGGGGCTTCCGAGATTTGCGTTGGTCGCGTTTGGGCTTGTCGCCCGACGGGTCTTTGTGCTGGGTATCCACGCGCTCGGGGGCGTCTTTCGATGGCTCTTGCTTGCGCTTGCCCTTCGAAGAGCACTCCTTCGGTGAGCCATCGTTTTTTGCCGAGCCCTCCGCCTGATTGGTGTCGGAGTCGTCGCCATGTCGGCGTCGCGCGTCCTCTTCCGCCCTAGCGTACTCTTCCATCTTGTCGAAGAGCTTCGCCACCGTCTTGATTGGTTTTCGCGCGTTGTATTCGGCCATCGGTCCTGGGTGGAGGCCTTGTATTGCTGCATTGATGACGGTTGTTTCATTGACGTCCTTGACCTAGCAGCGTACCTTCGTGAAACGCTTGAAGTAATCCCGGAGCCTCTCCGAAGGTTTTTGCTTGACTGCGAAGAGTTGATCCGCATCGACGCGCTCAACGTAGTTTCCCTGGAAGTTGTTATAGAGTCGGTCGCAGATCTGTTCCCACGCGTAGATGGACTGTGGCTCGATGGTGAAGAACCAAGAGAGTGCCACTCCCTGCAACACGAGGGGGAGTCCCTTTGCCTTCGTGGTGTCATCTCCGCCGGTGGCTTCGATGGCTGTCTCATACACGCGCACGAACTCCCGTGGGTCCGTGTCACCTTTGTACGCGTCGATGACACTCGGGAACTTGAAGTCCTCCAGCCATGCCACCTGTTGCAGGCCTGCCGAGAGCGGAGACTCTGGGTCCACGCGTCGTAGCGGGACGTGGCTGGATGTGAGGGTGTCGCGGCTATCCGCCCTCTCCGGCGTGGGCTCCGACGCGACCACCGGTGGGGTCTGTTGGCTCCTAGCCACTTGCATGTCCCGCACGGCTCCGCGAAGATCCGTTAGCTCCCGCTGGAATGTGCCGAGGGCCGCCAGCAGGGCATTCTCCACCGTTGACATGGGTGGGACCGTCGGCGCACTCGGCGGTGTGGCCGTAGCAGTGGCAACCACGGCCTGCGCTACCAGGCCACCTGCTGCGCTGGCGTGAGGGACTCCGGAGGTGGTGATGGGGCCCACGTTGCCGTCGTAGCCACTCGTTGTTCCTGCACTAAGTGGAGGGGCGTACATCGTGCCAACGGTGGGGTTACCTGCCGCGTGCGGGGCGATCTCGACAGTTGTCGCGGCGGTGGTGGCGGGGTGGGTCGTCGCAGCGATGGTTGTGAAGTCGGCCGTCGCAGCGATGTTCGCAGGGTCGGTCGTCATGGCGATGTTAGCAGGGTCGGCCGTCGCGGCGGTGGTCGCAGCATCGGCCGTCGCGGCGGTGGGCGTAGGATCGGCCGTCGCAGCGGTGGGCGTGGGGTCGGCCGTCACAGCGATGGTGGCGGGATCGGTTGCCACGCCGTGAACGTCGATGCTCACTGCCAACGCCGAGGCTCGGGTGTTGATGCGATGCCCCACTACGCCTGTCTTCTGCCCCTTCGCCGCCGATGACGAAGCTTTTTTCGGTGCCATCCTTCTCCGGATCTTGGGCTTGCTCTCGTCCTCCCCACGAACGGCGCCAACTGTTGTGGTTAAAGACCAAACAGAGAGAAAGAGTATGGTTGTGGAGAGTTAGGTGAGCAATGGCTTAGGGTTTTCCCCATAGCCTGTGTTGTATATATATATATATCCATATGGGGAGTGCTTTTACAATTATACCCTTACATCCGAATGTTCACCTCAGGGGCACTCATGTCATTACACATGTCCCATTTTGAGCCTTACATTCCTCCAACAGGCCTGCTGGGCTTAGGTGGGGGCCACCCCTACAACAATTCTCAAATTGGATTAAGTACAAGTCTAGGGAGAAGTGTGCATTGCTTTACGACATCGATGGTGCAAGGTATAGAGTCATGACTACCAGCTTAATTAGCCAAGGTGTACAACTGGGTCATGAAGGGATTGAGGCCCCTTCCCTTGGTAGCTATTGTGAAGAGAGTGCTACACGGTATTACCAAGTACTTCGTTGATAGAAGCACTCTTGCTTGCATCTCCTTGAGTAATCCATAACTTATGTACTTGAATACAGTCACGTAGTACATGGAAGAGAAAAGCCAGAAGGGGGATACATAGAGTATTTAAAATGGGCACAAAGGAGCTTCATTTTGAGGTACTGTGTAGGGCCAAAGGTCGTCATGGAACGAACCATAAAACAATTGTTCAGGAGGACCCGCTGGGAAGGCGCAGCCGTCCCTACACATGAAACAAGCCCTGTCTATTGCATAGTCCATAGACACATGTCATTGATACTTGTTCAACAGTTGCACAAGAATCCGACATATTTCTGTCGAACTATTTCATGAAGGAATAGGTGATGGTGACATGGAGTAGAGAACTATATGGTTTAGACATGGTTGGATCATTCACTGGCCATCCTAGTTGGAAGAAGAAGAGGTGGGTCCCTAACATTGAAAGGCTCAAGGGATGAGTTGGTTGTTCACAGACTCGATGTATTACGAATGACATAGACGAATCAAAAGCTAGGCCTCATATGAAGAAATGATCCATTTGCAACGAGAATAGACATACCTTGAAACATTGCACTCGGACAGTGGACCTGCAAGACAAGGTGGCTAGGATCTCCGTCGACGGTCGTTGGCATCATGCTACCGGTGCTATCTGAACTTATGTTGTAACATCTGTTCTTTTAAATTATGTTGTAACATCTTTATGGTATCTATTATGTATGAGCTACGATGTAGTTGTTGTATGATCTATGACTTATGTATGACCTACTAATGCATTGTGGAATTTCCTTTGTTACTTTACTTGAAGATTTATCTTGTGTTATGTTATTTCACTTGTAGATTTACATTCTGTTATGTAATTTTACTTGTATATTTACCTTATGTTAAGTTACTTGTATGTTTTTCTTGTGATTTGTTGCTTTCTATTGTACTGACATCCTAAGTTTTATTGAGTAGGTATGGAGGAACATACAAACGTTGCTGGGTGGCCTTACGAGTTGCTTGATCCGACCATCGATGCCACACACCATAGCCAGTTGGTGACTACCTTGCCTCAGTATGGTGAGCCACCCGTCGAGCTTGCTTCATTACAGTTGTGCACCCCCATGAGAGCATGGAGAATCAACCCCCATTGGATTCCCAAGTATCCTTTTGTTCAAAGTTGTTGGGTCTTCTTGGTTACACTAATATATCTTATTTGTCTACACACAGCTTGAGAGCCTTAGGGCTGCTCCCCCTTGCGAGGATGGTGGAGGCCATAGTGGAGGACACCCAGGACAGGCATGGTGCGTCTAGGAGGTCCCCATATGATAGGTGCCTACTCATGGTGTTTGTCGACCGTTGGTGGCCAAAGACTAAGGATGGCAATCGGGCGCGGTGGGTACGGGTAGTGCTCGTCCATACCCCATACCCGCGACCCCGATTTATGCCCACGGGCACACCCGCGAAGGATGACGGGTGAAGAACCTTGCCCATACCCATCGCCCGCGAGTACCCATTTACCCGCGAACTGAGAGTCACCATCTGAGAGTTGAACTAATGACATGTACATATAAGCAGCATTTGTTGCTAGGAAATATAATAGCTATCAAAAAAGTTTATAACAATCCATAGCAATTTGAGATATGCAAAAGTTTATAACAATCAATAGCAATTAAAGATATTACTATGGCTGCGCCACCTGTCGATCTATATCGTGGGTAAACGGGTGGGGCAGGTACAGGTGGAGCTTACCCATACCCGTGCATGTTTATCTGACGGGTAGTGTTCCCTCCATTTTCATACCCGTGGGTAAAAAAATATCCCATACCCAGCTCCATTAGGGTATTTACCCACAGGTATACGGGTAAACGGGCACAATTACCATCCCTACCAGAGACACACATGTTCCACCTCTCGTGTAGGGAGATTGCACCAATGTTGGAGGACGTTTCGTACCTCATTGGCCACCCTTGCACGGGGACATGGTGGTGCCAGTGGATGTTGATTCAGACTGGCACCCCCAGCTGCTCGCTAGGTTTCAGGGGTGCTACCGGCTACAGGGAGTTCCCTAGCACCCATGGTCCCACATAGAAGTGTCTTATCTAGTTTTACGTAAGTGCTATTTCATTTTACTATTTTAGTTATTGATTTTTAGCCAGAGAAGATGACCACTGATGTAGGGGATTACATTTTGTGGTGCCACTAGGAGCCATACCTCCTATGGTTCTTCAGTTGGGTCTTGTTTTGCTTGTCCTATGGGGACAACATGTACAAGCACATGATCTAGTACACCAGGGAGATAGATAATGCAGAGTTTTAGGATGTCCCACAGCACGCGAGGGGACCAGAGGTACTGGTTGCCACATACCTAGGCTTTGTGATGGGTGTCGGAGGATGGCAGAGAACTCCACTCTCTTCGGATGCTTGCTCATATTGTAGTTGTGGTTGTTTGAGCGCTTCCAGATCAAACGTCCATATATCAATTTGGGTCTGTATGACATGGGTTCTATGCAGTCTTGGTCAACTATGTGGACTGTCCTACCATGGGACCCTATGGTGTCGCTGATGGGTAAGTGTCCTGCTTCCGCTAAGATTCATCCAGTACATTCTAACTAAGCTTACCTACTACTGTACTTGCAATCTCTATTTCTACAGCCCATTTTTACTCTGGTTACCTCGCATGCGTTGTACCTTGAGTATGTCGCCATGTTTGACCATATGACGAACAACCGTGTCATCTGGAGGTCGTACACCGTCAAGATCATCATCTCTCATGCACCGAGGGGACTATCTATCCAATGCACTAGAGATGCTGCCTTTTGGCTCACACGACGTAACTTGGTGTACGATGTCTTCGTTGAGACGTATGTTGTGCATCGGGTGATGAGGTAGTTCGAACTTTGGCAAGCATTTCCATTGCCTGTGGGTGATCGCGTGCAGCCACATGTTCAGGGGTGAGTTACATATTTCGTCACTTTCTACTCGATAGCACATGTTAAGTTTGTAAGTTCTAACGCTCGTCAATTTTGGGTATTTATAGGTACACGAGGAAGGGAGTCACGGGACATGTAGGCTAGGCCTAGCGTATATAGGGCCTGTTCTTTTTCCTTCGAAGCTGGCAGCTTTTGGCTTTTGCTTCAGTACCTAACTTTCAAACGGAGTATTTTCTCAAGACGGGGTCTACAAGTTAAACGATCTACATTTTAAAAGCCCAACATCTGTACCAGCTGAAATCGCAAGTGAGTATCTGTCTCTCCGTAATCTGTACCATAAACAGCCAAAATTCAAAAATTTCAACCAAAGGCCATAAGCCGCAGCCGTTGCCAATTAGGCCCATAGCCATACGTCCAACAGTCGGCACTTGCGTTAGAGGACGTCAACATGGATGTAATGTTCTATTTTTCAGAGCCTTTTTGAAGTTTTTGAAATAAAATTCCTCATTTGGATTTTTCTAGAATTAGCTAAAGGTTAATTTGAATTTTTAGAAAATAAAAAGATTTAATGTGACTAAGTTAAGCTTCAATTGTTACCAAATTGTCTTATTTGGATTCCTTGTGATGTAGGGAATTTTTCTGAATTTTCTGGATTGTTCTAGATTTATTTGTTATTTTCTAGAGCTCAAATAGATTTAATCTAATTTTTAAAATTAGGAAATCCCTAGAAAATCTTACAAACCCATTTGGGCCGAAACCCTAGGGCCTAGCCCATTTCTCTTTTGGCCCATTCTTCCTCTTAGCCCAACCCGTCAGCCATTTTCATCTGTGTCGTCCACGTGTTGATCATCCGGCCATTCACCGCGTTTGTTGTTCGATCCCCGCGCCTTGCCACATATCGCCCATCGAAAGCCCCACGCACTGTTCATCTTCTTCGGACGAACCCACGCTGTGTCCGATCCAGAGTCACCTTGAGTCCGTGTCGTCGCCGCTGGACTCTTGTCCTAGAGTCTCAGCATCTGCGCCTTTAAATAGTGTCGTGCCATCCTCATTATTCGCACCTGAAGCCGTCATTGCCCCGCCGTGTGTGTCACCGACGCCCTCGCTGAGTTTGCACTGAGCACCATTATCGGGATTCTTCTCTGTTGCTATCATCTTCATGGTCATCGACGTCTTCATCGTCACTGGTAATCCACCAAAAACTCGCACCATCCTTCGTTGCCGACTGGAGGTCGCCTCACCGTCCGCCACCCAAAGCCTCGCTGCCTACCTCGGTCCAGTCCTTCGACACCGGTCGATCGCTGTCCCATGCACGCTGTCAGGTTGAAGCCTCATCGCCTTGTCTGACACGTTGCCGCACCCGTTCAGTCACCGAAGAGCCATCTTGGTCCATGTGCCAGCCTGACATCACTTCTGATGTCATTGCGCACTCAGCCACCCCTTTGTTTCTCCGTAGACTGAGTCCATGTGCACCATACTTATGACATGTGGGTCCCACTGATCAGTAGCACTATTCCATAGACATGAGCTGTACCACGTCAGCAATCCACATCATCATGCCATGTCATGCCACCTTAGCAGCCATGTCAGCCCTAAGTCTATATATCATGTCGTGTGTTATGCCATGTCAGCCCTAGCACCATGTCACCCGAGCCATTGTTATGTGAGCTGAGTTCACTGTAGACTTGCACTATTCCATAGACCCAGTCCACAACACATTAACTTTTCTTAATTTTTTAGGAATTTATTTTCTGAAAATTTTCCACGAGCACGTTCTTCTCTGTCCTAGCTCTAATTGACTTGATTATTTTACCTAAATTTATCTAAAATTGAGCTCTATCTTTTGGTTCTAGTTTTGAAGTTTTTGGAGTTTATTTGGATTTTTTTGTTTTGTTCGCTTTCTCTCTCGTTAGATAATATGTTCGAAGGAGTAGAAGTAGGACTTGGAAGTGAAGATTTGGTAACTGAACAAGGCCAAGGTAAGTTATGACATTTGATCATGTTAAGCCTAGTTTTAAATATATTATTTATTATTTTATTTTAAACTATCTTGCATTGCTATTTTAATACAAATCTTTGTATCTGGTAGTTATTGTCCAACTTGATTAATTCCACCTTGATAATTTGTATGCCATGATTATATTGTCACCATAGGAAGGGTATTTATCTAGTGATGCAATGCTAGTTGTCATATGGGTTGTACATTTAGTATGCTTAGCCATGCATGTAGTACGTTGGGTTCATCATCGTATATTGTTTAATTAATTAATTTTGATTTAGTGAGATATTGAACCTTGGTGGTGAGCCACAATTATAAGTTTGAGTACCATGACATTGGTAGTGTCATTGGTGTTGGCTATATAAAATGGTTTTCACTTGGACGAATGATGGTGCAGCAAAGGAAGAAGTGTGGCTAGAAGTTATTGGGATGTGTATGTCTCACCTGGGTGATGTGTATGGACTTAACTTTGTGCGTCATTGATCTGAGCTTTATCGTGTAATCACCTGTCTAGTATGGGATGGACCTAACTGATTAATTTGTGATGTTTTAACCTCGATATTGCCATTGGGATATTTTGTTAGTGCAATGGTTAGCCTAGTCGGCAGAGAAAACTTAGCAAGCAAGATCAATTTAACATTAAACATTATAAAAGCCTTGCTGTGATCTTTTTGGCTGATATGCCCAAGGAAGCGTGTTATACCGGTAATATTACAAAATGATCATATCATGTGGGTAAAGTTGTGCAACCTCTATAGAATGTAAAACTACTTGAATAGTCGTATCCCCGGTCATGAACAATGCTCGGTGGTTTCACACGAGAGTTAGGTTTTCCCTAAACTTTAGTTTGGCTAGAAAGTAAGTTGGATGTGAAGTGAATGGTCAGTTTAGTTATGATTTATTTATTCCTTGGTTGTTAATTATTTATTTATGTCCTTTTCATAAATGCGATTTCAATCTATTTATTTACTTATTTATTTCAAATTGTTACTTTCTGCAAAATAACCATTCAACTATCATTTGTTAAGCCCTGCATAATTATATTGCATCTCGTTACAAATGACTTATTGAGTACGCTATATACTCATAGTTGTATCCACATTTGCGCAATTGTTGAAGAAGAGTCATACCAACCAGAGGTATTTGAAAGAGGATATTTCGACGACTTCTCAGATTAGGGCTTCTCTTTCTAGTTGATTGCCTGTGGGCATATCGAATGGCCACTTCATTTATTGCTGTTTTTACTGCTAGTTTCTTAAACCCTTCAGGCTATTATTTGTAAGCTGTCCATAAGGTGTCTACTCTGTAATTAATAATATTTGAGTCTTTTCTTAGTTAATCGTGATAAGATCAATATTTCATTTATGTTTTCACTGTGTGCACTAGTATGATCCTAAACTAGTGTAGAATACACAGAGAGTTCGGATTTGCATATTCAGATCTCGATAGTGGAGGCTGAGGCCACTCGTCATTGAGCGAACGCAAGGGAGAGTTGGGATGTCGCCACTGTTGGATGACGTGGGCTAGCTGGGCGACGGCTGGGCTGGGGAAGAGAACGGGCAGCAGCGGTTGGTTGCCTTGGATTGGTCGTGGGGAGAAGGAATAGAGAAAGAGATAAAGAGAGGGAGATTGGCCGCGGCTGGGTTTCGGCCCAAAGGGGAGAGAGGAAAAAGAAAGGGTTTGAACTTTTATTTGCATTTTAGGATTTATTTGAATTTGAATTTGAACTTTAGAAATGTTTTGTAACACAAAGGTTTTAAACATTTTAGGTTTGCACACCAATTGTTTTTCAAGGTTTTGTAAAAATCACTTTTTGAGCCAAGGGAATTATTGTTAAATTTTAATACAAGGCAAAATTTTGATATGCAACAAAAAATTTTAAAACTCATAAAATCATGTATTTTTTAAATTGGAACAAATTTGGGATGTCACAGTTATCCTGGCCCAACAAGGCTAGCTGGCCTGCAAAAGCTAGTCTTTTTCGACAGTACCAAACTCCTGGCTTAGGGGCTGTTCATATTGACTTTTGATGGTGGTTTTTGGCTGCGGCTGATGAATAATAGTGGCTGATAAATAGCAGTACATTATGTAAGAAAGATGATGCAACGAAAGGCACTACAATATTCAGACCGCCATGCGACTTACAGAATTATGATATAATAAAATCCAAAGTACGTTACAATATATGAAAGCGAAAAATAGTGGCGGATGAAAGTAACTTGTAGAAGCTAGAGTGTTCATATTGACTTCTTCTTTTAAAATCAGAACATAATATGAACATGCCCTTAGCAAGCAAGGCTAGAATTTATTTGAAAAAAATTGTTCCATAGCACTTAAAGAAGGCTAGAAATCGTGGAGTCAGCCAGAGGCGGCCAGGAAATCACCACTGCGGAGGCGTCAATCTAAGCCAACCAACAACCGTTGTATCCGTTATCCGGAAAGAAAAGAGAAAAAAAAAATGGAAAAGGGTAACAGAAGGGACATTGTGGTAACAAACCAAACGGAAGGACGTTTCGGTGGTCCAATTTTTTTGTTACGGCTAATAGTTTTTGGATGTTTTATAGTTTTTGTTTGTGTTTTTTTGAAATAGCAATGGATGACACGAACATGATAGCGTATATGATTTTAAGCTTAGAAAGTCATTTAAAGAATACGCTTTAAGAAATCGCTCCGTTTCAATATTTAGCTTTTGTAATTTTTAGAGAAATCAAAAATTAAAAGGACGGTCCGTTAAAGTGTGCCCACGTATTTCGATGGAAATCAATTCTCTACCGTGCAGTATAAGGCCAGAGAGCATAGTGCCCTTGCTTAGCGTGATTCTCGGCCGTCCGATCGAAATGTGATGGCTTAGATCTATAGCTACAGTCCCCTGCTGCAAGGCTATTTTCCGCCATGACCGGCCCACCTTATCATAGATTTCACTGACTGTGAGCTAGTAGGACCTGGGCTTCTGAGTTCAAAAAAAAAAAAAAGGACCTGGGCTTCTGCCTTCGCTTCGCTATTTTTCGAGAGATCGGATCAAAATCGAAACGACATCGCCTCCAGATTTCCCAGAACCCAACCCCTCCGCCCGATGGCCGCCTCCGCCTCCGTCTCGCCCGCCGCCTCTCCGCCCCGCCGCCGCCGCCACCGCGACGACTCCCCGCGCTGCCGCGACCACCACCGCAAGCCACGCGCGTCCCCGTCCCCCTTGCCCTCCTCCGATCGCGACGCCGACCGCGGCCGCAGATCTAGGGCTTCCCCGCCCGACCCCGACCGCGACCGCCGCCGCGACTCTAAGCCCTCCCAAAGCAACGAGCTCCCTAAGTCTAGCAGGGACGAGGACCGCCCACCCCGGCACGCTAGGGTTTCTGATGGGGAAGAGGATGGTGACCGCCGGAGGAGGCGCTCTAGGGTTTCCGACGACGAGAAGGAGGTCGACCGCCGGCGGAGGCGCTCTAGGGCTTCTGACGACGAGAAGGACGACCTTCGCAGCAAGCGCGACCGCGACAAGGACCGTGACAGCCGCCGCCACCGCCGCCGGAGCCCCAGCTCGGAGTCGGGAACCTCCCCTGACGACCGCCGCAGCCGCCGCCACCACCGTGATGAGAGCTCGAGGCGGAGGGATGACAGGAGACGCCATTATGAGGACCGCGACCGTGAGGAGCGCCGGAGGAGCCCCAAGAGGAAGGAGCCAACACCACCGCTTCCCCCGCCACCGCCACTGCTGCCGGAGATGATCCCTGGACGCACAGGAGGGATCTACATCCCTCCTTTCCGCATGGCACAGATGATGAGGGAGGTGGAGGACAAGGCGAGCCCCGAGTACCAGCGGCTTAGCTGGGATGCTCTCAAGAAAAGCATCAACGGGCTCGTTAATAAGGTGAATGCCACCAATATCAAGAATATTGTGCCGGAGCTGTTCGCTGAGAATCTGGTTCGTGGGCGGGGACTCTTCTGCCAGTCGTGCATCAAGTCTCAAATGGCTTCACCTGGGTTCACGGATGTGTTTGCTGCGCTTGTTGCAGTTGTGAATACCAAGTTCCCTGAGATTGGCCGCTTGCTTCTTGTTCGTGTTGTGCTCCAGCTCAAGAGGGCATATAAACGAAATGACAAGGTGAGTTGCCTCAAATCTTTCTTTCAGCTTGTCATATAAAATTTGTACTTACTGGCTCAAATATAATTTGTATGGAAATACTTGGTGTGTACTTGCACATTATGTTAATATCATATAACTATGTTAGAGTAATGTATGCTTATTTACCTACTCTTACTATATTAGAGTAATGTATGCTTGTTTACCTAGTCTTACTATATTAGAGTAATGTATGCTTGTGTACCTACTCTTACTATGTTAGTAATGTATGCTTGTTTATCGACTCTTACTACGACGGAGTAATGCATGCTTGTTTACCTACTCCCAAATCCCTATCAAGGTTTCTGCTGTTGTTTTAACTTAAACCATTTAACAGATGAGCTATTCTGATTATGTTACTCCGGACAAGAACAAAATTGGCTGCCGCAGCTGTAGCAGAATCCATGAATGAAATGATAGTGCAACCCCAAATGTATGCTTTCTCCGTGTCTCATAATTACAAACAGTAAACTTTTAAATTGTTTTTATGTCTTCACGATCCAAATGTAACACTAATGCTTTCTCCGTGTCTCGTTCACGATCCAAATGTAACACTAACTGTTGTTTGTAGTTGGGCTTGTGAACCCAAATATATGCTGTTTCATAATTACACAGGGCAAACTTTTACTTTGCATTCAATTTTCAAGTATAATAAATAACATAAATTGCTGTTTGAAATTAGGGCTTATGAACCTAGATGTATGCCGTTTCTGTACATAGGGCAAACTTTTACTTTATATACATGATCCAAGTATGGACCTAGTATAAATTGTTGTTTGGATGTGGGGCATATGATGCTGCTGATATTTGTGTTGGGAAGAATTATATGTGCACTTGAGTTGCTGCATAAAATGCTTACTTCAGCTCTTGTTGATTGCAGCCCCAATTGCTTGCAGCAACCAAGTTCATAGCACACTTGGTTAATCAGGTGGTCGCACATGAGCTTGTGGCGCTGGAGCTTCTTACAGTACTTCTTGAGAATCCAACTGATGATAGTGTTGAGGTGTGTAGCTTGGTTCTTTATGTACTTCTCATAATGTGAAGAACTTATTTTGTCATTTCTGAAGTATGTTCTTATGTTTATCGTCTGACAGGTAGCAGTGGGGTTTGTTAAAGAATGCGGGGCAATGCTGCAGGACTTGTCTCCACAGGGGCTTCATGGTGAGTTGTTGAAATAAACTTTTATTGCAAGTGCTTATTTTGAGTACATGGCTTGCTGAACCTGTTAACTTGCACCACTATTTAATCCCCCATATATATTTTGGATTTAAGGCATGATATTCATTTCATTTATGGACCATCAAATTGTATTACATATGAGACATGAATTGTTACCAGGTCTAAAATATTTTGACACTAACAGGATTTTTAGCTTAATGATGTGATGCCGTGGATTTTGGCTTTAAGATACATTGTTCTGGTCCTTCTGGATTTGGTTGTTCTGGAAAAAAATATATAAAATCTACTTATAAAGCTGTAGGCTTGTAAATGTTGAACTTCATAGTGAAGGTGCATCTTGAAGCATAGAACTAGACAGTGAGCTTAATGCTGTTAACCTTTACAAAACAGATAAAGAATAAGACAGTTGAAGTGATGCAGGAATGCAGTGCTCTTGGAGCTCATCGCATTTTTTAGTTTCCTGGTAGTACCCATGCAATTTATCTGTTAAAACTACAACAATTAATTTCATGTGTCATATTTGTGGGAAAATATTATTGGTTTTTTATTTTTAATGAAATAATGTTGATTGTCCCATGGAACTAAAACATTTATTCCATATTTGTTGTTGTTAAATGTATTTTTTTCAAAAGTTAACTAAAATTTCGGTGATAATAATTTATTTGATCTTTGTGTTGATTTCTGGTAGTCTTTTCCACCTTTTTCTGTTTTCGTTCTTAATGGATTTACCTATCACTCAATCTATGCAGCTATTTTTGAAAGATTTCGAGGCATTCTTCATGAAGGTGAAATAGACAAGCGTGTGCAGTTTCTAATTGAAGGCCTTTTTGCAATTAGAAAGGCTAAATTTCAGGTAAATTCATAGCTTTCCTAACTGGTGCTTTTTTTGTTGCATGCTCATATCAGATTCTGACAATATGATTTCTTTGCAATGTATGTAAAGGGATTCCCAGCCATCCGTCCAGAGTTGGATCTTGTGGAGCAGGAGGACCAATTCACTCATGAGATATCCCTTGAAGATGAGCTTGATCCTGAGACTAATCTAAGTAAGGTTTTGCTTCCTCCATGGGCATTGCTCTCTGTTATTTTTATGACATGAGTGAAGAAACTTACACTTTTGTGTGGTATAGCGCTGACTTTTTTCAACCTGCAGATGTTTTCAGGGCAAATCCAAATTTCGTTGAGGACGAGAAGGCCTATGAGAACCTAAAGAGAAGCATCCTAGGAGCAGAATCTTCTGAAGATGAAGAAGGATCTGATGATGCTTCTGATGATGAGGACGAAGAAGAATCTGATGATGAAGAGGATGAAGAACAGATGGAGATAAGGGATAAAACTGAGACTAATCTTGTCAACCTTCGCAGAACAATATATTTGACAATCATGTCCAGTGTTGATTTTGAAGAAGCTGGTCACAAGCTTCTAAAAATTAAAC